>VZTX01002880.1:0-271689 GCA_013400915.1 Pardalotus punctatus
CTGCGGGGTGGCCGCGCCGCGCCTGAGCGGAGGGCGGCGGCGCCCCGTGGGCTGCCCCGCGAGAGCCCCCTGAGGGGAGCGCGCGGCCCGGAGCCCTCACGGGGCTGGGGGAGGCGGACACAGGCTTGGCGCTGGGGAATCACACACAGCAGCGTGGAATCAAAACACAGAATCGTTAGGGTTGGAAGGGACCTCTGGAGAACACCCAGTCCAATGCCCCGCACAAAGCAGGGCCACCTGGAGCAGGTGGAATGGTGGTTTGGAATGTCTCCAGAGAGGAAGACTGCACGACCTCCCTAGGCAGCTGTTCCAGTGCTCTGCCACCCTCAGCGTAAAGTTCTTCCTCATGTTGAGGTAAAACCTTGTGTGTTTTAGTTTATGGCCATTGCTCCTCATCCTGTCACATGCATTAATGGGATTCCTGTTCAGTCTTCTCTTCAGACTAAACAGGCCCAGCTCCCACGGTCTGCCCTCGTAAGAGATGGTCCAGACTCCTCATCATCTTCATGACCTCTGCTGGGCCCTCATCAATAGCTCCTCATCTTTGTTGTACTGAGGAGCCCAGAACTGGACACAGTATTTCAGTTCTGAGCTCCTCAGTTAAAATGAGTTAAACTTTGCATTAAAATCAGACATTTGGAAAGAAAAAAAAAACCAAACCACAGTTTACTTGAATGGCTTCTCCCCAGATCCTGCTGTAGAAAGGATTTGGAGAAGGCCTTTTGGGAAAGATGAGAATCATGACACACATGGCAGGCTGTGGTGGGACAGATACCTGCTCGGGATGGACTGTCAGAGCACCTCCAATGCCTCAGCCTCTGACAACATTCCCTATCCCTGTGCCACACGTCAGCTATTGATTAAACAGGGGCAATGCTGCTGACCTACCCCTACCCTGATGGGACCTGTGAGAGTTATTAATGCATGTGATGCGTTCTGACAGCCTGAGGTAAAAGGCCTCAAAGCTGGCCTTGATCAAAACAAATCAAGGGAACAAGTTCTTCCTCGTTCAGAGGTGCTGGCTGTTGGCCTTGACTGAATATCAGTGCTCACTCTGCCTGCTGCTGTAGGTAGTGGGTCACACGTGTTAAATACCACCACAGCCAAACCAGAGTTTGGGACAAGAGAACCAAGCTCTTTTTCTGCAGAAAAAGGGTTTTAGGCAGTCATAGTTCAGGCTCTGGAGCAGGAGCCCGGCTCACAAGGGGGCAGCATCCAACCATTTTGTTTTAGAAAACATCAAGCCTCTGGTCCACAGCTGAGGAGAAATGTAAGGAAATTTAAATACTCCAAAGAAAGTTTTGTAGGACTGACTTCACTTCCAGTGTAGTCTCATTATTTTTGTTCACCCCATTAATGTCTGAAAATACATGAAACAGGAATTATTATCACTTTAGTAAGTAGATTTATGCCCTTTTCCTAGCATCATTGCTGTTAAAACAACCACAACAAAAAGACAAGAAAAACAAAGGCAAACCGCCTCTCTGTTACCTCCTGCAGCACCAATCAATAAATCACTAGAAACACTGTTACTCACTGCAACATCAGTAGAAGGACATGACTAGAGCATACTGAGAGGCCTTTGAATTAACGAAACCTCAGGCATATTCAGGTAGAATCTTTTAGGCTTTTCAGGTACATGCATGCAAAATTGTTTCAGCTTTTCATTTTAGCCACTATTCTGAGTTGAATCAGGCAGTGTTGAGCATATGCTCTTCACGCAGATTTAGTTCAGACATGTAGGATCAAGGGTAGAATTAAGTCTCCCCAAACACAAAACAGGTTTTTGTGAGGAGATGTCTGCAGCATTATGATGTTCTGCTAATAAGGAAAGGCCTTAAATGTGGCAAAGCAAAATGAAACCAAATCGAACCAAATGAAAGGAAGGTGGGGGTCAGTTTATTCTGCTGTGCCTCAAGTGACAGTATGAGAAGAAATGGCCTTAAACCACCAAGGGAAATTCAGATTAGATATTAGAAAATACTGAAATACTGACTGTGTGAAACTGGTGTGTCCCCAGCTTTCTGGCTGTATCCCACAACTCATGGTAAAGCACAGATGCAGCTCCTCAGGCTTTTCCATTAGCATCGCCAGCTTCCGAAGAAAGTCCAAAGTCTGTGCTGTGCCATTCCACTTGTTCTCGCTCATTCTATCAGGCTTGATCCTTGAGAGTGATGGAGACAAATAACAGCAGGGAGGAGTGGGTTGTGCTCATGGTGACACTATCAGTAAGAGCAGCAGCCCCTGGTATTTCCTGCTGTCCCACTGAGCAGGTGTGTCTGTGCTGCACTTCCAAAATCTTTCTCAGGGAATGGAGACAGATTCTGGTTGTCAGATGTGGTTTCTGCTGTATCTTTGGCTCAGCTCATATAGCTTTCTACTCCTATTTTAATTCTTTTGTGGTTAGCATTATGTTGATTAGATAATTAGAGAAACAGCTTTTTTAACATGTATATGTTATATATCTTAATTTCTTTTAAGAAAATAAACATTAAGTCCTTTAGCAGCAAGTACATTCCAGTATCAGGACTCATTTAGATGAAACCTTGTGTTTCTGCAGTGAAAGCATATACTTCCAAAACTGAGATTAAAAAACTTCTTCCAAGATGGCTATCAGACTTAACATCATATTTCCACAGAATTTTGACAGTTGTAGCTGGTCATATTTAAAGTAATAAATTAACTTGTACGCTAGATGTGGTTTGGTTTATTTCCGGGGGAGATGTTTATTCAATGTGCTTTAAACAGTGTGGTATTAAAAGGGCAAAGGAAACATGCAGTTTCAGAAATGTATATAAATCCATCTGACAAAAAAGGTGCTTTGTAAGTCGTGAATTGGTTTTGTTAGCAGGGAAATTTTGTCCTTTTGAATTTATTGTAAAGACAGCTTGCAATTCTGTATGTTTTTTCCTTTGTGTGAAATACATTTTATTACAGTCATCAATGGCTTATTTAAATTCTTCCTCATGAAAATTACCAGGACCAAATACTTTTCTACTAAACCTTTCAGAAATTTTGACTTTTTAAGCACATCTTCTTGTCTTTCCTGTTTTTCTGGCATAGTTTCCTTTATGTCTTACATTCCTAGATCAGCAACCTGGCAGGGTGGGGGGAAGAAGCGACGTGTCAGGTAGACACCATCTTTGGAAGTCATCACTTTGTGTCCTTTTTAGTGGGTGGAGTGGGAAACCGATTCTGTCAGAGGTTGCGTTTTGTGGCGTGACCTAATGAATAATTTACAGAAGTGTCAGTGAACTGTACTGGATCTCTGGTTGAACTAAGCTGTCTCTGCATGAGGTAGGACCTTTTGGTTTCTTACCATCTCTTGTGACTGATTGCACTCTCTTTTAAAGATTATTTAAGAATTATTTTCCGAAATTTGTCTCAGAGTAGGACTCATTCAGGATTTAATCTATGCCTTTTTATTCTTTCCTTCCTTCCTTAAGATAGATCTTCTGTTCGTAGTTCGTCATGAACAAGTAATTGATTGAAAGTAAGGGAAAAACCCAGAAAAACAGATGAAACTTCAAGTAATGCAAGTTCTTGACTTCATTCAAATGCTTTGGCACATATTGCCAAAAAATGTGAGGGGAGAAAAGAGGGAGAAATGTGGTAGACTGAACTGCTTCAGAGTTTTTGTGAGGAGTTATAAAGTCCTTGGAAGCTGAAACGTTTTTAATCTGCCTGATAACCTTTTAAGATGCACAGTAAACACAAAATAGTCTAACTGCTTGTATTATCTGTTCAAATTTAAAGTCTAACTTTGCTGGTCACCTTTGTTCTCTTTTAGCTGTTTCCTATTTTAGATATTGCCACGCAGTTTCCTGATGCAGACATGAGTGCTGCTTCCTTTTTCAAAATTCCTCTTTAGCGTGCTTCTCAGCAAGAGAGACTAATTTGACTGTGGAAAACAGCAAATTCACATAAAAGAAAATCCCTCCTGCTATTCTGAAAATGCAAGCTCAAAAGAATTTTCTTCCACTCAGTGTTTCACATGATCTGTGGGGTTTATGATAATGTGCTAGCTCTCCTGTCTCCCTTTGTTTAGGCTTTTAAAAACCAGTCTTTGTCCAGGATTATTAGAAGAAGGGAATGCCATTTGTTGTTATGCCAGGCATGGATTTAGGGGGAAAAGCTCTAGCTCCGTGCTATGCACAGCAAGTGGGAATAGCCCTGCCACGCTGCATCATGTGATTGCAGCTGGGAGCTCTGGCCATGAGCAAGTCTGCTCAAGTTTGTGCAGCCACATCAGAGCTCAAGTGGCGACTGTCAGGGTGAGTCAGCCTGAACCAGCCAGTTATCCTGAGCTGCTGCCATTCATGTGATGTTGCTCCCAGGCTAATGCATCCTGGTTCATCTGCCTGGTACATCTTCCCATGGATGTGCCCTGTGAATCCAGTACCTGATATTTTGAAATACCAAACCCATCTTTTAAGCTCTTGGCCCTACATAAAAATTGTATTACACCAATACATTTGTAGCTCTCCACAGTTCTCTAACCTGGATGTATTTAATACCAAGGCAGATTTTTACTGTCTAGACAAGGATAAGTCGTATGAATAGCATGTGAATTTATGCACTGTGGTGTTTGTAGCATTGTTAGTACAATAGGAAAAATTGCAAAATATCCATACTTATGTAGACCTTGTCTTGGGCTAACAGGTAAATTGAAGAGAGGCATAAACCAATGTCTAACAGGCTACCAAAGAAACTTCTCTTGGAGAAAAAAATACCCTATAATAACATATTACAAGATTTCAATTTTCTATTAACTTGGAAGCAATTTATGGACATTATCACACTGTTTGGGTGGTTTAACCAACAGAACCTTCAGCTTTGTCTAATTTGCAGTTATTGCCATTCACCATTTTTACTTATGTAATGAAATATGTACACAACAGCAAGGGTTACTTTGCAGGCATAGCTTTTATCACACAAGTAAACAGTCATGGGCAGGCAGAAGCAAGTTTGCTCCTCCCATGCTTCAAGCCTGAAGAATATAATTCAGCTCCAAGTTAGAAGACTTTTAGAAGTGTTGTCATGGGATGTTGCTCAATCTGGGACGTCTTGGCACTAAATGATGCTGCTAAGCAGAAGCTGGGCTGACACCACCCACAAGTAGCTGTAGTTAACTGCAAGGACTTCTCCAAAGAGCAGCTCTATACTTACACAAGGTCAGTGCTTAGACTAAGTGTTACTGGTTTAAAGTCTCTTCTTCACAGCCCAGCAGTTAAAAAAATTCTCTGTTAATTGGAATTGTGGGTGGCTTCAGGGATCGTGCAGACACAACCAGCTTTTGACCAGACAGGAAATTACTGTCAGTGAAGCTGGAGTGCAGTATTGCTTACTTCATTCTTTGTTTTGCTTGATGTCTGGGTTATAAGAAAACATTTGTAGAGCTAAAGCTCTGTTATACATGGAAGGGATAATTCAAAGTTATTCTGTATTGACCTTGGGGACTGTGCTGTGTTGCAGGGTCTTAGTTAGGTTTTGTTTAGAGCTACTAAAAACACTTCAATCTTCACTTACCTATTTCCCCCCACAATTCTTTATTCAATTAATCTGCTTAAAATTATTTGGTTTTCTCTTGTCATGCTCTCAGGTAGTCCCTAATTCTTTCAAGGACCTCCCCTTTCACATGACAAAGCCTGAAGTTCTCAGAACTTCAGCTTCTGTTTCTGCACAAGTCTTTAAAAAGTTTCTTGGTTAGAGATTCAAACACTTGCTGGCTAGGTCTGAGTTTTGCGGTGAGAATACAGGAGAGAAATATTACCACATCGTGTTTGTTTTTTTGTTTTTCTTCTTGTTTTCTTCCATGGTACAATTTAATTGCAGCTGGATTATATTGTTCCCATCTCGAAGCAAACAATATAGACAGACAAGCTGAGAACAAGGCTTGTTAGAATAAGCCTCTTTTATCTGAGAGCTGTTTGTAGCAGAATATTTTCCCAACTAGCAGCTACAGAAATTCAAATGTTCTATTTATAATGTATTGATTGCAGCTCCTCCTGTAGTTGCTATTAAACCATTTGCTATACATACCTCCCCTGCCTCCAGCAGCACTCTATATTTAACCCACATGCCTAGGTCTTGTTCATACCAATTCTGCTCTGGCTGTAGCATGCCACAACTGAGCTGAAAAAAGAACTAAATCCCTTGGGCCAAATTCATTCCTGAAGTTGCTTGATTGAGCACAGTGCATTTACACTGAGCACAGATTTGGCTCATACCTGACTTTGTCAGCATTCACTGTGCTGTAACTAAGTAACAAGAGCACTGTCGTTAGGGGACAGATGAATAGCTTTCTCTACGGTTATTAGAGCACCGAGCACCTTTAAGGAGTGCAGAATCTCTGAAAGGAGGAGTTGGGGAAAAGGACACCGCTCCTTTTAGAATCTGTGTAACAGAACTGATAAGCTATTCCTGTGATGTGATCGAATGTGACTGAATACTGCAGGCTCTTGGACTCTTATTCTGTAAAATCCACAGGAGAGCAGCACAGGAAAAGATCGGAGGGAACAGCTTCTGCTGTACTAAGAAAGGTACATATTTATATTTTCTTATTTCTCAGGCTTGACATGGTTTGTTATCTTAGATAATGTCACTATTTTAAACAGCGGTGCATATGAAAGAAGTGGTGTTTTCCACATTCTGACTGGCACTCATTGTCAGGAAGCCAGTCCGTGGGCAGCAACAGCTTTCACAGAGAAAGAGTAGGACATATTTGTGTGTAATGCATTTGTACTGTATTGTAAATCTTGACAGCTGAGAGAAGTGAGATGAGATAACCCTGACTAAATTGAAAATGTAATTTATGGCTATAAGTATGCTGGAATTTTGTATTCATTTGTATTCAAGAAAAAGCTGAATGCTAGTCAAGCTTCAGTTCAGTCACATTTGACTGAATAGCTGCTTTTATAAATGTTTTGCAGCAGATGTATTTTATGGAGGTTTTTATTCTCAAGAGGGAGTTCTCCTACTGCAAAATGTCTCTGAAGAAGAGACAAAAAGCTAGTACTTTTGCTTGCTAGCCCTGTTGGTGCTTATTGAGTATCCTTCTGATGCCCATAATGGATATGTTTTACCTACTGTCCTTTAAAAACAAACTCATATTTGCCAGTACTGTCAACCACGTCATACTGATGAACTCTGTAAACAACCTTAAACAACCTTTACTTTGTCTCTGCACTTAGGTTTACTTTTTTCTGCTTACTCAGTCACGGACTTCTCTAACTAAGCCCTCAGAACCACATGCATTTGCACAGCTTTGCAGTATTGAAATGCAAAAGAAAAATTTCCTAATTTACAGCTTTAGTTTGCACTAATCTAATGAGAAAAGAGTTTGACCTCATTAATGCTGCAGGCAACTTACTTGCCACTCAAGTTTAGCCATATTTCTTAGCAGCCTAGTACCCTGTTTATTTCTGCCACTTTCATACTGTTGTCTTTCAGCATTCCTTCAGGATCACTGGAATTAGAAGTGACTGGGAATTTTTTAAGAAAACATAATTTTGGCAGCAGTCCTTCAAAACAGACCTTAATGTGTGAGGCCATCCTAAAGCTCTCTCAGAAGGCAATATCTAGCCAAAGAGACCCTCTGTGCCCACTCCAGGCACGTTTCTGGGAGGGCATTCACTCAGGGTTTGAAACCAATCCCTAGCCTGCTCTGTCTCAGGCTGTCCCTTCTCATGCAGTGTTTGGTTACCTGCTGTGCTGTGGTGGGTCCCACCTTGTCTGGCATGTTAGAGTTGTTCATTTCCATAGAAATAAGTCATCATTTCAGCAGAGATTTCCTTTTTAGTCTTTCAGATCACTCAGTGAGTGTCTTCACTACTTCAGTCATGCACTCCCCCCAGCCTGAAGAGCAGCTTGTGGACAGCAGAAGGCTGTGCTGAGAGAGAGACAGATTTACAGTAGATTAGCTGGTAGCCTTGGAAGCAGGGCAGGAGCATGCAATGGGGATTTGGGACACTAAGGATTCAGCCCTTGACATTAAGATATGACCCTGTGATATAAAGAAGAGACTGTGAAATAGGTCTGTCCTGAGGGTAATTAGGCATTTTGGCCTTTCCTCTTCCAGCTCTTTCTCCTTACCTCCATTTGGGACAAAATCATTCAATAAGATCTTGATTTTGCCCCCTGGGGAACACAAAAATCTCAGCTTAGAAAACTTCTCACAGACCAGCTCCTAGTGTGCTGCCAGGGCAGAGCACTTTCTACTTTTGTAAGTAACTGCCTCCCAGGTGGGATTTGTACAATTCTGCTGAGCCACCCTAACCATTGGTCTTAAACACTGGTACAAATAGCACAAATTCATCTGGAGTGCTCCAGTAGGAATAATGACTATCAGAAACAAACACTTCCTAGGGATACCTGAAAGGGTCTTATTCCTGAAAAATTGTCTTTGCTCAAGGCCTGGTAAAGTGCATTTCTTATCCTTGAAGAATTCTCTCACCCCAAACCCTGTCTTTATTCATGCAGTGTGTTCAGTGGGTCAGTCTGCATCAGGTTGCTACAAGTTCCTGTGGACCTGCTTGTTGAATGGAGATGAGGCCTCTCTCTCTGGCCAGTTCATTCTAAACACGGCACATCTTTATGGGGCACATAACCGTTATATAAACCCTTTGCTTTGGGTAATAGCACCGAACACCAGCTAGAGAATGGCTACTGTGAAGGGAGTTTTAAGTGGGTAGCAATTATCCTAATTGAAATCTGCGTGGGGAGAATGGATTTAAACACCCTTATGAAGCTTATTTGATGGGGCTCCCAAGTAGGCAATAGGCACTTTTCTGTTCTTTTCCTTTCATTCAATATGAAGAAGCATGTATTCATTTCCTTTCAACCTGAGAAGAGGGAAGAAGACAAGAAAAAAGGCCATGGAGGCAGAAAATAATCACTAGAACTTTGCATTTATAAAAGACAGAATTTTTTGTAGTTATGGTAGTGAAGCTAAATTGTAGTAATTTGAAAAAAATTGAGAGGAAGATCTAGATTTCAGGCAAGAAATAGTGAAAAATTATATAAAGTCTGTTCAGATTGTTTTCATGATGTCAGTGGAAAATCTGAATGTCAAACTCCCAGACTAAGTTTCCATTGAAATACAAGCTATTCACATTTGGCAATATGCTGATTATTCTTCACAGAACAGTTGTGCTCACTTGAAAATACATAAATAGTAATGAAAGAATAGAAGGTAAAAAGATACTTTTTGACCTTTAAAAGTACTAAATTATGAAGCTGTTGAATTGTGTTGCCTACAGCAACAGGACACAATATGTTTGGCAGAAGTTAGTTTAGACTTTTGACCAAAATACTCTGCCTTTCTTGCTCTGGGAAAACATCAAGAAAAACAAAAAGAGAGATTGCCTCATTCAAGACAGCATAAGACTAAGAGTCAGGAGCTCCAGTCCCAGCAGAGCACAGATCTCCTCTGGCCTAATGCAGGACATTGTTAAAATATGTGCAGAAATGTGCTGAATCTTCTGCGTTGTTTTCACAATGTGCATCAGTATCTAAAGGCATAATTTCAGCAGAAGCTGAAAGAGATTGAATGATATAAACTTATCAAGTGCTCCCATTCACCAGGTTATGTGAGTTAATAAAGTCAAAATTAGATTCTAAACCCTTCAGCACCAGAATGCTAAAGTACTGTCTGGATGCATGGAGACTCCTAATAAACTCTTAAACAACCAACCAGTACTTGGCAGTTAGATTAAATGCATGAAAAATTATAGCAAGGCTGGATGTACCATCATCTTTCCTCAAAGGCCTGAATTGTCAGCAGGCTGAAAGCACTTAAGGAAAGCATTTGAAGCACTGCTTGTCTCCACATTTTCCCAGTTGTTCATAGGCTTAAGAATAATGATGTCACATAGGCATTTGCTGTCTTGGTATCCCAAAATTGTGTCCTTTGGTTAATGCAGATAAAACCCCCTTGCCTTTCCTCAGGTGATATCCATATATTCATAGCAGGGATTTTTCTGAAAAAGATTAATTCAGCTTTACAATACCTTGCAACTTTACAGACTTAGCAGTGACTTTAACTTTTGTGGCAGTGCAGGTAAAGGTAAGACAGCTCATCCAAGGCTGGATCAGGAAAACACTGCCAAAATGAGACTCAGAGCTAAGTCCCCTGGCTCAGGATCACGATGTTTACTCTCATTCCAGCCCTGGTCAATAGCAGTCTAATGTATGTGCTGTCTTTGTAGAAAAGTTGGGGTTTTTTTGGTTTGTTTTTTTTTGGTTTGTTTTTGGTTTTTTTGTGTTTTTGTTTTGTTTGGTTTAGTTTGGTTTGGTTTTTTTTTGGTGATAATGTTTAGGACTTAATTTTCAGTACAGAGCAGTAAAATACCAGTTTATGCAAGTTGAAACTTTAATGAAAGGCTCTGTAATTAGGCTTAGAAGGATTCACCTTAATTAGAAAAATGTTCTATCCAGCAGTTTCCCACGTCACAAGTATTTCAGTATCTGTCATCTCTTATTTTTGCTTCTGTAGGAAATGGCATCTTGTTAATTACTCATAATGTAGTGAACTAAGCTTCAGAATAGTTAAATAGTCAAATTTGATACTTCTTTAATCCACTGAGTGTGAATCTCACTAAGGTATATGTTCTTGTTAGACCATTTAAAGGTGCTTACTTTCACATGCTTATTTTTCTTCTCAGTAAATATCAGTTTTTAGCAGAGGGAGGTTGGTTTGGAATCAGAGAAACAGTTGCAATCAGGATTTTACATTACATTTCCATATACCTTCCTCTAACAGTATTATAAAAACTTTGTACAGTTTTTATGAAACACTGAAAAATACCTCAGTTCAATCTGGTTATTTGGACTTACCTTAAAAAATGGTGTTACCAATTGTTCTAATCCTTGTTTTTTCAATTAGTTTCTGCAGAGGTTGGAAAAATGTACCAGAATGACTGATAAATAGCATTACTGAAAGATTCTTATTGTAACCTTTTGTGAAATGGCTGGAGTCATCTGCATGAGAATAAAGAACAGGATGTATTTTGGGATCCATCACATGGGCATTTTTATGATTTTAGAAAAACAGAAGATCATTTAATATTAAGGGGGTACTGAATCCCCCAGTTTAACTGCTGTTGGCAGAATAGCAGATCCCTAAGTCTGAGCCAGTCTCTTGAGGTTTCTTTTATAGCCATTGGAACTACTTAGGTGTTTTATCTCCACAGACAGGTAAGTTGGGGCAGCAGATTCCCACATTTTGTGTCTACTTCTGTCTTTGAAAGTGTCTTTTAAAATCTCTGTAAGCTGAAACAGAGATACTCCCATTCAAATGCTTATTGTTTGATTATGGTTTGCATCAGGGGAAAACTGCTGAACTGCATTATCAAGTTATGATTTGGTCTTATGAAACCTGCCAAAATGAGTAAGATTAGATGCATAAGAAAATAACTCAGTGCTTTAGAAAGACTCATCAGTAGTTTGACAGGTTTGGGCATGAAATTTTAATATGTTTTCTTTTAAACTCTGTCTTCTCAAAAACAGATGTACTGATACGTGTTATTCATTCCTTCCCATAATGTTGTCCCTCCAGTTTTCTGTTTATTCCCTTGCTGAATTTTTCATTTGCCTACTGTTTTCCACTTCAAATTCTAGCTTTCAAAGAGAAGGCTCACTTTATTATGGTGTTTCTAAAGCACAGAAGAGGTTGCAGTGCTAACCTGTGTGTTTGGAGCCTCAGTACAAGCATTAAATAATAAGAGTGGCTGCCTTGTAATAAGTGGTTATGGGAAACTTGACTGTGTGCAAGTTCAGTTTTATTGCATACTTAATGAATCTCATGAATCCACATTAAAGCTAAAATTACTGTTGCATTTTCTAAAGCTGTCATAACATGACTGTCTCCTAGGTAGTGGTAGTTTTAAATTGGTTGAATTACACACTTAATTTTAATATCAAATATTTTCCAGCTAAGAATATGAAAGCAATTACCTATTTTGGTACAGATCTTTTTTCCCTCTGGGTGCATGACCATCACCAGTGCCTCTTGCTCTTGGCAGACTGCCTTTACAGTCTACTGCTGTCACTAAATTTATTTTCACACCTAAGAAGACAGAAATTAAGAGGGACAAACTTTGAAAAAAACTGTGTTAAAAAAAAAGAAAAGAAAACCAAGATGTGTCCATTTCTCTCTTTTTAGAAGGTACCTTCTCTGGAAAGCAGTTTTCAGGATAATTGTCTCCTGAAGGAGTTCTGCTAAGAACAACCCATACTGCCAGTTTATGAAGGCACTGGGGTGTTATACAGAAATATTAATAATAATTTAAAAACCCCCAGTAGTTAAAACACGTTCCTTGATACCTCAAAAGTAAGTGAATTTGTCTAGGAATGGAAAAATCAGCATGTACTCTGTAGGTTGTTTCTACCAGTGAGCGACCTCTGTGGAGGCAGGTGGGCTCTGCTTTTACGTGTGGTACCTCATGTGCGGTACTAGTCATGTGGGATTCAAGTTCAAAGGTCTGAGGCACTTTAAAAAGTGAATCCCTCTGAGTACTTGATTCAGACAGTCAGTCTGAAAAAGAAGTCTCAGCACTCCTGCAGGACAGGGAATGGGGCTGAGTTAGCCTGCCGAGGCTGTTTGTCCCTGTTTTGAGAAATCTCATGAGATGGGAGGAGGAAAGCTGTTCCCTCCAAAATACACCACCTAGTTCTTCCTGCTGCTCTCAGCCATTCTTGCTGTCCAACACATCTTTGAATGGCAGCCCCAAACATGCTGGCAGGATCTCATAGTGCTGAAGCAACAGCCTGTGGCAAGGTCTACTCAGAGAGTGCCAAAGTATCCACTGTAACCAGAGGATTATGTCTGGCAGTATGAAGTCATTCTGAATGCCAGCAGTCTTCAGTTCTAGAGACCTGACTACGGCTGGACTGCCACCAAGTGAGTCACGGGTATGCAGGGTCACAGTTTCCCATGTCCAGAGGCAGGAAGGCTAGAGGGCTGCTGGCCTCAGGAAGTGGCTTCTGGGCTCCATCCATTCATTGCGGTTCTGAATAATTATCTCTTACCTGTGTCAGTATCCAAATCCATCAACAATGACCATACAATCCACTCAGCCATGAACAGCAGGTAAAGACAAACAAGTGAAGCTAGAGAAATATTTTATGTTAAACTAATGATATTTTCGAAGTTCCCAGTGGACAGATAATGTCAAACATTTTCATGCAGGAAAACTAAAAAGAGCTGAAGTCTCACCTGAAAGGTGCAGGACAATTGGGCCTGTTCAGTAGAATTAGAAACTGCACAGAGGGAAAGAAGAAAAATTGGCATCCAGGCCTTTGTGATCCTGTTGAAGTAATGAAGCAGGTTCATATTAGCCAAGAAAAAATATTCAGAAGGTCCAAGAAGCAAGATTTTCATGTGCTAATGATGCTGGCAGGGTCTGAAAGGAAATGTTTCAGGTCAGACTTTGCAAGGAAAGCATTAAAGGTAACTGTTAACATCGGTGACTGCCTAAAAGCAAAAGAAATAGACTTTTGACAGCTCCAAACAAATCGTAGTTGCTCTGCAACTAAGATAAGAGGATGGGTGAACAAAATCAACTGTACTGTGTCTTGAGCATATCTCCATGGAAACTCAGTCATCTTCTGAAGTCAAAATGTGTTCTGCATGATGATTCAAAATTTAAATAGTGGGATAGATTTTCCCCATGTGTATATGCAAAGTCCCACTACAGAATGGAGGTCAGACCATCCATAAAAATTAGGATTTTTCTGGGACAATTTATGGGGAAACAGAAGCAAGAACAAGTAGGAAGATATTTGGGGGAATGTTTCCTAGAATAAGATAATCCGTTTGTCACTGGTCTTGGGGAACTTAGGCAGAATTTTTGAAGATGTTGTAGCTCCCATTGGAGCTACAACAGATTTGATGCTTGGAGCCAGGACTGAGCAGCTGTGTGGGGGAAGGGACCAGAGCATTAAATAAAGCTACTTGTTGACTGCCTGTAAAATTGGCTTCTAAAGGAAGTGCCACAGAGCACCATCCATTACCAAGTGACAGAGAGCCTTTTACAGCTACTCTAGGCACAATCATAATTAAACTCTGTGTGTTCCTGTTCAGTATGGTTGGTTGTGGGTTATTCAGCTCAATATTTAGAAAAAGGACAGCCCTCTCCCATGCCACCTTAACCCTGGGCTGTTTTTCTCTTTCCTTCCAGATGCTGGAGAGCTCTTCAGTCCCTTTGTTCATTGTCTTCATCCTGCTTTTCATTTTGCTGCTCATTGTGTTGCTCATCAGGATAAACGGCACTGCTGCCCTTATCTGGAATGAAATAATCCGGGAGAAAGTGACCAATTTCATCATGAATCAGAGCAAAGAACAGAGGATTTTAAATTTTGTGCTGCAGAACGCAGTCCGAGGAGACCCCTGTAGTGTGGTAGACACTATAGATAAATACTGTTCCCAGAAAGAGTGGGCCATGAACGTGGGCAATGAGAAAGGTAATTGCAGCAGGGATCAGCATCTGAAAGGTCCTTCAAGACTAGCACAGTACAGGACATCTAATTGTATTCAATGGCAACTTCCATCTGCTGCTGCTGCAAAAAACCCAACCCACAGAGCCTTGAGGTAGCAGAGTAGTTCTGTAAACACTGGTGCCTGCTCGTGCAAACGTTTTTGAGGAGGGGTATCCCGTGACTCATTCAGAAAGTCACAGGGCCAGATCTGGGTTTATGTGATTTGTACACTGCAAGTGTGTAAGCAAAGAGTGACGGTTTATGGGAAAAATACAGGATTGCATTATACCTCATTTTCTACACTGGGTGCCTTTAAGGCATAGTTCATTATGTTAAGTACTTTCAGATCCTTAACGACAAGTTAGTAAATTGGAAAAAAAAATCCCCAAAATTATGTTAAACTATATGAATTTTGTGTACACAAGCATAGATGAGAAGTTTCTGTTGAAGGGAGAAATCCTACCCATGTCACACAGTATCAGACATTGTTGCTATTTAGCAAGTAAATCATCTTGTTATTGCCTCCTAAAGGAAAATATGGGAACAAAACCTTTTTTTCGTAGCTGCAGGAAAGCAGCAATCTTTTCAAAAAACTATAATGGCAAAATGTTAATATGTTCCCTTATGAATTAGAAACAAAAGTACCTCTTGCTGAGAAATTTCTGGGGAAATTTGCTTAGTCTGGGATTAACATAGCTAATGAAATACAACTGTAAGCATTGTAATAAAAATGCTCCTCTGACATGGGTACAGTTTTTGAAAGCAGCTCCTCAGCATACCTGGCTTGGGGTGCTTAGGGCAGCACAAGAGTAGGTGATGGCTGCCCTAAAAAAACAGTAGGTTTAAAGCTCTAAACTTGGAACATTTATGATTAAATTATTAATAATTTCACTCTAGTTTTGCTCTGATGGCCCCTCCTCAGATAAGACCCATCAAAGTTAATGCATCTTTCGTCCCTTAGATTTCAAGAGTGACTACATGGCCTCAAGATGCCTCATCATCGTCATATTCATAAACAAACAAAATCCAGAAAAATATCACTTAATGAAATGTATATATACATTGAAAAATTCCATGGCTTAGCATAAAATCCCTTCCGCTACTTTTTCAGTTTAGTTATCCAGTTTCTAGCCATACAAGTAAGAGAAAATAGTTTTCTCATTAATAAATCCTTTTCTTCAAAAGGACTGAATATGGTACACTGTCACTTCTTTTTGGGAACATTTTCTGTTAACAATTGACTAATGTTTTCCATCCCGCAAATTCATGTAGTGAAACCAAATATTTTGCAACTTTGTAAGTAACTTCTCTTTTTTCCTTTAAAAACAAGTATTTAGGATAAAAAAATTTGTATCAGACTACAGCATGTAACATTTGCAACAAACATGAGCACTCAAAATCCAGGAATTACATATTTCACAAATATATAACTGCAATAAGTTATTAGAAAAAATTACGGCATTTCCACCTTCTAATTAGATAATTCAGGGTATTACATAAGTTATATTCAGGGAATATAAGTTAATTCAGGGAATTCCTTACTCAGAAATGTGCATATTGTGAAACTAAGATTTTTTTTAGTTGAAAGTTTGCATTTTGAAACTTAAAATGTCCATGATTAATTTGATCACAAATAAGTCAGTTTGCAAAGGATACAGTATATAATTTTCACATCAACTCTTAATTTTTGAATGTCCTGAGCAACTGCGTACATGGATTTTTTAAGTTTCTTGTCACTAACTTGCTCTTCTGTCTCTGAACTAGTTTGATTTTGTTAAAAGGTAACCTTTTCCCATTTTAATCAGGTCTAATTCTAGACAAGACAGTGGAAGAGGCCAATCCATCAGTTGCCCTGGAGCTGGGAACATACTGTGGTTACTCAGCAGTGCGGATTTCTCGGCTGCTTAAGGCAGGAGCTCGTCTGCTCACTGTGGAGTTCAACCCAGAATTTGCTGCTATAGCTAAACAGATGATTGAGTTTGCTGGAGTACAAGATAAGGTAAATACCATTTAGTCTGTAAGCACTACAGCAAAACTCGTTAGATTTTGTATTCTTTTTTTTTTTTTTTTCCCTTGTACCCTTGGGCCTTATAAATTTAACCAGCTTCATGCTTAGTTACAGTCCCCAACCTCTCACAGCAGGGCTTCACTACAAAAGCCAGAATACTGGGTTTCTCAATATAAACTAGAAGGTTCAAATTGGCGTCAAGACTGACAACAAAAAACTGAACCATAGTCAATTTGTTACAAAAGCTCATAAGAATCAGTTGTATATTGTGCAATGGACTTCAAATGAGAAGTATTTACCAAAATCTAGCTGCTCATAGTACATATACCTAAGTTTTGTGCAGTCAGAGGTGTCTTGACTCTCTAAAGCTGGTTGAGATGCAGGTGTTTCCAGTCTATATCCCCCCAGGTTGGGGGACTCATGCCGGAAAAGTGCCTGTCAATTCAGCAGACTGCTCACTTCAGTGGGGCTGGAAACACTGGAGGAAGTAAGTCCCACCAAGGGACCTTCTAATGTGTTTCTTAACTTCTTGAAGAGAACCTGAAGTACTAGTGACATCTAAAACTGCAATTTCCCCCTCTGATTTAATCTCCTGATCAGTTATGAGTCATAAACCAGACATTCTCTTACCAATTTCTTCCTCCTCTCAGAATGTATGGTGCTTGCCTAACAAAAATCCACACGCAGCAGCAGCTTTCAGTTTAACAGTAGTTACTCCAATAAACCTTGTGAAGAAGATGTAACAGCCTCTGTCCTGCCTTTTCCCTCTCCAGGCCATATCAGTTTTACATACTGCAGCTTCCATCTTTATTCTAACCTAACCTGTTCTCTGCATTTTTTGCGTCCCTTGGACAGTTTGCAATTTATCAGATGGATTTGTATTTCAGGTAAAACTCCTAGAAGGTCCTTCACAGGAAATTATCCCCCAGCTGAAAAAAAAATATGAAGTGGATACTCTGGATTTCGTCTTCCTGGACCACTGGAAAGACAGATACACACCAGACACCATCTTGCTTCAGGTCAGTTTGCACAATTCCAGTCTTAGAGCAGTAAAATACCTTGATGTCTGTGAGGCCTCTGTTCTTTATGAGGGACCTCATCTGCTGTAGAATGAAGACTGGAAGCCAAAATAGCAGCCTTACAAGAAAAGAGGATTTGAAGGACAGGACCCTAAACTTTTGTTAAGGACAACTGCCAACACTACATAGCTCAGGACTCAGTGAGTACTGTTGAACCATTCTGTTTCCTGAACATACAGGTGCGTAGTAGAAATCCTACCTGGAGGAGTGCATGGCCTGAGCCTTACAGTCCCTAGGAGTGCCTGCATGGTCACCAACCAGAACACTTGACCCAAAACCCATCCTGATCCTGGGAGCTGCATATATCCCAGTTCCACCTCTCATATTTCCACAGGACCCCTTTTTTTGCCTGGGGCTGTGGTGCCAGCAGAGCCTCTTGATGAAATACTATTTTGGTAGCACAGCAGAGTATCATTTTTCTGGGAGTCTTTACACTCCACCTAATTAATTGGCTGCAAAGCAACGTTAAGAAGAGTGCAGGCAGCCCCAGCCAGGCACTTGCAACAGAAATGCTGTCCAATTCTATGTCGAGCCCCAAGTGTGGAAAAATTATGCTTATTTCTTCCCAAGCTGCCTTAACTGTTACTGTAGGTATTACAAAACAAGTTGGCTGTAACAGCAGTAGGCAGTGATAGGTAACTACAAGAGGACTTCTGGATAGGAAGGTATTTTCAGGTGTCAAACAACTGAGACTGACAACATCTGTACCTATCAACACAGCACATACAGATACTCCTAGTTGATTAAATTTTCTACAAGTGCCTGTTTGTATGGAAGTGCCATTTTACAATTATTTTCTTCACAAATAAATCCCCTTTTTTTGAGCCTGCCTCTTAAATTGAGAACCTGCCAAATACTTCCTGACCCCTGCTTGAGGACTACAACACTATTTTCTGATCCAGGCCTCCCCCCCTGTTTTTTAGTTTTAAGCCCTGTCCTCCAGAAAGCTGTTTGAAAAGGAAATTTGTTTGGGGTTATGAACAGCTAGTATTGAATTTACACAGCAGTAGCTGAAGAAAATGTTCCCTCCCTACAGTTATTTTGTGCTCAGAGAATGCTTTCTTTTAAACTGCCTGTGTAAGGATGACTGAGCTCTTTCCACTGGGAAGAGCCAGTGCATCCTTATCAGAACTTAGCCTTCACAACACAGCCAAAACAAACAGTTTAGTTCCGTGGTAGTGGCCAGTCTGATGCAACTGTGAGACAAAGTTGCAAAAAACTCCCATGAAGTTAAGAGGAAAAAGACAAAGAAGAGATCCTCAGATTTTCTCAGATGTTACAAACCTTCTAATGCATATTTTTGGCAGGTATTGCAACATGAATATTGAAGTATAAATATATTCAGATGAAATATATATGGAAGTGGTCCAGACAAAAAAGCCAGACACAAAGAGCATCTGAAATCCTGATGACCAGTGGAAAATCCAGTATGTTGTCTCTTGCAGGCTTCTGTAAGCTGTGTAATAGAAACAGACTGGAGGGTATTTGACGTGTCTCTAAAATCACTGTGCTCACTGGTGTTCAGATCCCAGAGGCAAGAGCAAAAAGCTCAACGGCTTCTGCAGCACACTCATCAACAGAACTGCTCTCAGAGACTGGGAGTGACAAAAAACACCCCATGTTTTGGCTACAGCTACTGCCTGTAACCACAGGATAACAACCAGCCTCATTTAGCTACAGACTTTGTTTAAAACAGCTGGTATACCCAGATAAGCAACTTCTCCTAGACAAAAAATACCAGTAAAAATTAGGTTTGTAGGTTTACTGAGGATAGACATTGCACTTGAAGTGACTATTGCAAGTTAATTATGTCTTGTGGAAATCTGTCAGTGATCTTCATTGTGCACAAACCTCGCTTCATGCCCAGATCCCAAACAAAATGGCAGGAAGTTGTTTAAGATGAAAGGAAAACAAGCGCAGAAAATCACTTGCATTCTTTTAGTGGTTTTGGAGTCTGACGGAGACTGGCCAAAGCAGTACGTGCTAGACTCTCAGGTGACCTAAAGAGCTACTACAACAGTTAAATGCCATGTTAAAAAAGTTTTTAAACATGAGGCATGACAGCCAAAACAAAGGCACCTTACTGATCATGTAGACATAGCTGGAAACAAGCTGAGGAGCAAACCACACAGTTCCACTTGATTTGCTATTTCAGAATCAGCATCTCTAATATTCTACTAATTAACAGAAGAAGTCAGCAAATGACCACAAAGGATCTGAGAGTTACCCAGTTTCTCCTGTGTCTCTTCATCCTTCCAGAACTGTTCCACAATGGGTTTTTGGATGGAGGCACTTCAGTATGACCTGGTTAACATGAAAGTACAATCAAGCCAATGTCTGCTTAGCAGCCACTATGAAGCAATTTCTCTTCTTTCTAGGAATGCAACTTGCTGAGGAAGGGCTCAGTTCTTCTGGCTGACAACATAATTTTCCCAGGAGCTCCAGATTTCCTTAAATATGTCCGCAACAGCCCCCATTTCCAATGCACTAACTACCCATCTCATCTGGAATACATGCAAGTGGAAGATGCTATGGAGAAGGCTGTGTTTTTGGGATAAAGAGAACCATTAATACTCAACTCTTGTTTCAAATGATGTGAATTCAACTGCACAGATTAACTTGTCCATGCTTTAAAGTTTTTTTTAATTATTTTTGTATTTTGGGGCCTGTAATTAAACAAGCATTAGCAGAGATCTTTTTAGGTGAGGTGGAAACCAAGATCAGGACTAAGTAGGGTCTGTGCCATTGTTCCACATAATTCAGCAAACTCAAGGTGATGCAGATTGCCTTGCCTTGACCAACACATCAAACAACAGTCTGGTATTTTGAGCTCAAGATTGAACAACCACACTTTGGGTTTAGGGTGAAGTGGAGAAATACACTGCAACTTCTAAAGGCTTGTGTCCCCAAGCTAAACTCATTAATCATTAGCAAGAGTAGAAAAAACAGCCATGTTGCAAGAAAAGAGCATTTCATGTGTCCTATTTTTGCTAAATTATTAGCATGCCTCTTGATGCATTGAAGGCTCCTATTGTGATATCAGATACTTCTTTGCACATTTACTGCAAAAGTTAATCATCTCTATGTGAGAGAAAAGAGCACACACTGAAAGAAGACAGACCCATGCAGTGATGAGAACAACAAAACAGAACTTTGAAAACACAAACAAATAAAATTATTAATCTGCCCATGCAGAGGCAGGGAAAACTGAAGTGGTAAACAGATAAACACAGTAACCAGTAACAAAAGGAGCAGACTCTTTCAAAAGGAATACAAAACTACATAAATTTGACCTTGAGAAAATGCTGTTTATCCCCTCATTACACTGTATATACATAGTACATGCTTTTTAGGGGCAGGGCAAGCTGCTTACTCTGAAGTGCTGTGTATGTTTAAGATGCTGTATGAAAATAAAGACCAGAGAGAATGGGTTTTAACAGGTGGGTCCTGCAAGCCCTGGTTAACCTCAGTGCTGTAACATTATATGAATAGTATGGATTGTCATCGAGAAGATTCAAAACCAAATACAAAGTCTCTAACTCACCTGAACAATGCAAAAATCCAGTGGCATTTCCTAGCATGTCCTGCTGTGATTATAGAAGGCAGCAATGGTCATATTCATAAATAAAAAATAAAAAAAATAGAGCAGGGGCATGACTTTGTGTCCAATGACTTCTGTACTGCACTTGAGGCTTCCAGACTTGAAACAGCCACAGAAAGATCCAACAGTTGAAAATCAGAGTGAAAATCAAGGATCAGCATTCTTGTCTTTCCCAGTATGAATTCTTTCAAGCCTCTTATGAGTTTCATCCTTTTATACTCCACCTTACTGCAATGGTCCCTCCCCTGGCCTGTGTGCTGCAGAAAATCCACCTCCAAGACAGCGGTAGGGAGCAGAGATCACCACACAGTGTAAGAGAAAACTAGAACAAGCTAAGGTGACAGAGTCAGTTTAGACATGGACCAAGCAAACCATGGTGACTGAGACAGCTTGTAATGTGTGCATTTCACAGGGACAGCAGAAGGCAACACCTTCAGAGTTTTTCTTAACAAGTTAGACTGTGTCATATTGAGAAAGACACAAGATTTCCTGTGCTGGATTAGATTACACTCGAGCAGCCCCCGGTAACTGTTGTGCTCTCCTGTGCAGAGCAGACACTGAGTTCTAACACTTGCATCTCGCACTCTAAGTCAGTGATTAGCTCTGTAACATTGCTCAGCAGTCCTCTTGGTATTCAGCTCAACTCAAAGTCGCTGGGCCAAAGCTCTTCTTCAGGTGGTTACAAGCAATTTTTGCAAAGTCTGCAATACAAAATAATCTTCAAGCCCATTTACTGGCATACACAAGTTTCTACAGCACACTAGAAAATCTGGATATGTACAGTTGACCAGAAAATTAGTCTGTACATCTAAAGTCTCGACTCCAGAGAATCCTCTCTTGTGTTTAGCCCTAAACACCTTTGCATCCCACAGACACTCCTGTCCCAGCAGGGCACGTCACACAGGCTGATGAGCAAACCAGTCTCAGAAGGATGAGTAGGAGTAAACAGGTAGACTGTTCTGCACTTTACAAGGGAGGATCAGAAAAATGCAATCCTACTGCTAGTTAATGGCCCGAATTACTGTTCAGGAGACTGTCAAGATTAGGAAAGGTGGGAACCTGTAGAGTTAGCATGAATATTTCAAAATATGCATCAGTGAATAATGTATTTGCAACATATGCGGCAAATGTAACAACCACCCTTTAGTATAAGAAGGTATTTTAATTCATTAGAAAGCGTCTCCTATGTGGCAAATTGTAAAAATAAACACAATGTATGTACTATCAGAATATTTGCAGAATTCCATATGTAAGAAAAATTTTTCCACTTCACTACATTTTTGAAATGCTCTTAATTATCGATGGCAAGGGATGAAAAGAAAAAAGCCTGACTCAGTTTGCATGACTGACAATTAGAAAAAAGGCTTTTGGTCAGTTGAGCAAATATGATCTGGAGTCACTGACACATAAATGTGAAATCTCCCAGGGAGAAGAGGCACTTTTCAAAATAAAGTCACGCTTTGAATTCTGGGAGAAGCACAAGGCAGACAGCCGATGTTCTAATTCAAACATATTCTAAAAACCTACTGAGTGTTACTGCAACATCAGCCTGTTACAGTTAGAAGACACAACCTATTCTTGCACAAAGCAGGTATGGAATTGTGCATGTGGAGAACGTGTTTAAGGAGTGCCCATGAGAGTGTACCACTGATAGAAAACTCCCAAGGGGAAGAACTCCCCTAAAACACCACACAGTTTTCAGGAAATTCTCACAGCTCATATCACAAAGGGATGATCTCACCAAATACTGGTAATTTGCATTTATTCTCCAGATGACAGCTACTGTCTAGGTTGTCTTAGTGATTCAGGCAATACATGGAAGTGAGGTCTGGTTTCTGCCAGAGCCTCTTTGTTACCTCAAAGGGACATGATACCATCTTTCAAAATATTGAACCAATTCAGTGTACAAGAAAGGAGGAGGATTTAAGAGGAAGCCAAACCTTGCACTACTCCCTTTTGTGTAACGGCACCCATGGAAGCAATCTTTCCATCAAAATTATACTCATCTGAGTACAGAGCAGGCATCACACGTTTGTACAGCAGCCACTGCCTCCTCCCACTGGCATGAGGAGGTGAAAAGCAGCTCACTGGAAAATTCTGAGCAATGAGGCAAACACTAAATGCAGTGAAGGGAACACACAGAATCCTCTACAAGAGCAGCAAAGAAGAGAGAGACCACTGAGATCCCAACTCTTCCACCCAAGGCGACACCACCAGGGCAGTGATGTGTCCTTCCTTGGCTGAGCAGTCAATTAGGAATCACTTAGAAGGTACCTTACAAATAACAGCTATAATTGCTGTGCCCACACACATTGAACAGAGTGCCAGCATTTCAGCTGTCTCTACAGCTCAGTTAATGGCCACATTATAAATCACCTTCCCATTTTCAAAAATCCCCCGTCAGCTCATACCAGAACAAGATTCTGCCACTGCTGTGCTTCAGAGACCTTCAAAGTAAGACACTACAGAAGAACCCCTTGAGGACAGAGTATTTCCCCGAGACACTGCTGAAACCTGGAACCAGATGAGGGCTGTGATATTTCTTGCCCATTGTTACCAGGTTAACCTTTCACCTGCAGGACCCACCAGTTCCATTTGCCCAACCTGTGTGTGATAAGCTGGAAACGAACAAATTTTGACAGCTATAAAAGGTCAGTTGTAAAAACAAGGTATTTGTTTTAGCTCAGTACCTTACCTACAGCATCTGCTATTCACTGCCATGTTAGTGCATGCACAAAGGGAAAATCAGATTCCTCCCTGCAGTGGAAGAATGATGACACCAAGGTGCAGGATACTAAGCCCAGGAACCTGCATCGTATCACAGCATTTGTGAAACGATATCCTCCAGCTGCAAGAACAGACAGAGGGATGATTTTACAAAACACCTGGGGATGCATTTAAGACATCTGAAACAAGGAGGGAAGGTAAGCTGAAGATGACCTTCCAAGTGCTGTTTGCAAACATTTGCATGTAAATGGAACCTTAAGTGCTGTGAATGGTACAATCAAGAATTCACATATAGCGAACTCTGTTACTGGCAATGATGCATCAGCTTTTCACTCACAGAAACCCTGACCTCTATTCTCTCTCTAAGACCTTGCAGAACATTATGTCAAGATATATTGGGGTTTGTCAGGCTTCATGAAGGCACGGCGGTGAATATGGTGTGTTTAGGTGTGCCAGTCACTGAACTCACCAAAACAGATGAGGCAGTTCTCAAGAGAGTATCTGTTGGTAACTGACTGTTACCTTAAATACATGGGTGACTCTTCAGTATCAGGATTTTCTTCCATTCCACAGTACCAAATGTAAATTATTTGGCACATCCTCAAAGTAACAATTTCTCACGTCAACCAAACCTCATACATTGCTACAATTTGTTATTCTTACACACTTACGAGAATACTTGCACACATTTCAAAAATTGAAAGTTACATGGATTTTCTGCCGTAGTTGGGAAAGGTTAATAACTTCCCAAATGGAAAAGCTATCAGCAAGTTCTGTGCTCACAAACATGCTGGCCCTTAAACAGTGGTGCAGATGTCTTTCCCACAGAAATATGCTTGTATATTAAAAAAGAAAAAACCCCATGATCTACAGTCCAGGGTTGTGCTACAACTCCAGCATATGGCAATGAGTCAAAAATGTTCAGCTTTACTTGTTAATAGGGTATTTCAATTGCGCTCATTACTACTGACCTCTTGCTAACACAGAGCATTGACCTGAGCTAGGGTTGAACAACCCCTGGCTACAGAAAACTGTTGCTGCAAAAGCCAAAGAATATTTGAGATACCTGAAGTAACAAAAAGATAACCAATGGCACATGTGTTCTTTCCAGGCATGGTTTATTGAAAACACACCAAATTGTTATCCTACATACCTGGTTTCTAACAAGCATTCTACTTGTCTGCATTATGGAAAGATCCTATCATAATAATAATACATTCTGTCACGGTAACATTTGTTCTATGAAAAGCATAATCCACCTTTTTTTTCCTCTCCATACTTGTAAAATCAAACCATTCTAAGTGTTTCAGTTTATAGTACAGTGTAAATACAATGCAAAATCCCACCAGTCTAAACTACAGAGAGAATGTTGAGCAGTATTACAGAAAACACATTGTTGATTTTTTTAAATTCTCCTACCATGAAAATTTTAAGGCACATGATAGTTACAAACACATTAGCTACTAATTACCAGTAAGCTTCTTAGTCTAGTTATTTTGCTTTTTCTGAACAGTAAAGAACCAGATTGGCAGGCCTTGTAGTATCTGCACTATGTTCCTCCTCGCCTTGGACTTCAGATCATCCTACCCTGATGTCAAACTTAAGACAGAAAACAAAGGCTCATAATATCTTCCCCTTAAATGCACTAGATTAGTTACTGTACCAGGAGTAATCAGAGAATTTCTGTCAAAGATAAGGAAACACCAGATTTTAGGGGCATCGTAACAAAGAAATTTTGCAAGAAACTATGCCTATATAAACACCTTCAAAAACTCCACCCCAACAGCACAAACCTGCTGGCTGAAGGTATTGGCACACTGTAGGTTTCACTGAGCCAGCAGTTGCTCAGCACATGAGACTATAACCACTCTAATGTGCCCATGTGGCTTCTGAAGCTTTGCTTACTCGAGGGTTTGACATGTGCGCCTCTCTCAGGTAGCTGAGCCTGTGCTCAACCTTAAGGCAGGTAACAGAAGGTAACTCAGCACCTTCAGTCTCATGGAACTGCTCCAGGAGCGAAAACTGCTTTGCCTAGCACAAGGCTTTCCTGCCAGAAAGCATTACTGAAACTGCTCCTCAGAGCTGGCACGAACTTATGAAACTGCTGTTAACACGCACGCCTGCTTTCTTCGTGTCACTGACAGCAAGTCAGCTCCTAGTCCCCAGGTCAGTCCCTTTTGGGACATCTTGGCAACAGAGACCAGATTTGCTTCCCTGGCAGAAGCGCATTCAGAACTGGAAGGTCTGAGTGTGTGAGAGCAGATCTGGGATAGGCAGCAGTTAAGCCAGAAGACACTGAAGATCGGGACCTATGGCTGCCCAAGCTGTTCCCTGGGGAGCATTTCAAGCTGACAACACGTCTTGAGTTGCATTTATGGCTATATTGCTACTTAAACCCGTGACAGAACCAAAATGTCCTAAAGTCTTGCCTTTTCGCTCTCCTTCTTGGATTCTGCAGACACGCTGACTGACCTGGGAATCCATAAAGCCCAACTGCTCCCACACTCAACAGCTAAACTTGATGCTTCTCCAGGGGAGTTGGCTCACGATGTTTTTTCAACTTGCACAGCTCAGTGAAAATGTTTGGGAAACGTGAAAGCCACCTTCCTGGGAAGAAAGTTTTGCAGTAACCACATGCTGTCAGAAGTCTCCCTCTCCCCTGTGTTATCTCAGCCCTGGCTGGGCCATCAAATTTCCTCCTCCTCTTTAGCAGGAGTCAGCAACACCATCACTTCCTTCCACAACCATCCCTCCCACCAGAATTTCTGCAGGTACAAATCTCTTCTACCCCAGCTACTTGCAGGCAGATTCCCTCCTGTTTTCAGAGTGGAGCCAACAGGAAAAGAGGATTTGCATACCTGAGCCCTAAAAAGCACACCTGCCTTTCAGCAGGAGACTCTAGACCCTACTGCAGCTTTAGTCACACACACTGCCGCTTTCCCTTCTTTACATACAGTGCCTGCCACCAAAATACAACAGTTACGGGTTCATCCACCCACATCCCAGAACAGCTCAAACAGCCAGTCACACTTGTGCCAACAAGGGGAGAGGGCAGGGGTGGGCACACATCCCACCAGTGAGCTTCTGGCCACAGACAAAAAGGACATTAAATCACCAGACCTGGTTCAAGGTACCCTGCTTTTGGACATCAGCAGGTGGGCTGATAATACAAGGTGGTAGTCTCACCCCCTTGTATTGGGGGATACAAGTCATCCCCCAATCTGTTTTCCTTCCTCACCATCCAAACAACAGTTTGTTAAGAAAAACCCCACAGAAATGTTGATGATGGGTTATTGCTACATACTTGGGAATTAGCTGTCAATGTAAGGCATGGGAAGGGGAGGGGTTTGAGGTGTGATTCCCAGGGGAAGCCTTGGCCCATCAACTTGGTATCCCACTTCTTGACATACCATCCTCTGTTTTTCTGCAGCAATAAACCACATTGTCAGCTCACAACTCTGCTGGCTGCAGTAACACTTACCCCCAGGAGAAGTCTGCTACATTGACCTGGGCAGCCAGTGCCATCTAACCTGACAGGGAGGGCTGTTAGCACAGGATGCAGTGTAAAGACCAAAAAGACTTTTGGGAGAAGTGAGATGGGGTCTGAATCTGCTTCTCAAATATCCTTAGTGTTTTTAGCCCATTAATGACACAGATCAAAGTAGACTCTAACCCAGATTCTGAGTGTCCCTGTGGTGTCCCACTAAGAGCCAAGGGATACCTAGAATTGGAAATCATGACCATAATCGGCCCCAGCCACTTCACTTGCCCCTTCCTGCGGTTTTCTCTGTTAAACTTCTTGCTGGCTTTGAAATATCTGCACAATAACTAAACCACAAAGTCTTAGCAGAGACTCCTTTCAACAATCAGGTCTTTATTTTAAGTGAACTTTTGCTCAGACTCCTTTGGTAAATATATGGTTTGAAGTAGATCAGGGACAGACTGACAGCACGGCCCTTCTCTTACACTGTTCTAATCAGCTACAAAGCAGGTTCCATTGCTAATTACTGAACGTTTTTAAAAAAATCCTTTCATATACAAAAAGAATACACCAAGTACATAACCAAAAGTGATATAAAACTCTTCTGTGTAGCTTGGTTAAAAGGGTCTCCGCGTATTGGCAGAACAAGTATGAAAAGAGCACCATTGATATAATATACAGTCAGACGATGTATCTGGTTTCATTGCCACACTTTATGTCTACACAGAGAGACACTGCCCCGACACAGATAGTCACAGGTGCCTCTCTTTGCTTCCCTTGATCCGCTGAGCATCTTTGGCCCAAAAGGACTCCCATGCAGGTGGAAAAACAACTTTGCTATGTTGATTTGCTCCAAGCAACTTCACCTTCCCCAGGATCCAGAAGTGACACTGCAATGTATGTGGAAGATGGTCAAAAAGGGAGGGTGCGAAGGAGCACACGTATCATCCAAATCACTGACTGCTTCTGGCATCAGTCTTTTTCCCTGAATCAACAAATGCTTCCCTCTCCTGCAAACTACTTTACATGGTTTTGTTAACCTATTCTCTGCACAACAATATATATATATATAGATATATAGACTTTATTTATTTATATATATGTATTCATGTCAAATTTTTAATATACTCAAGAAGATACAAAGCTCTTGGTACTTGCCTTTTTTTTAAAAGTTTTTAAATTTTTTTTTTACAAAAAATGTAGATGGTTACTATTACAGTAATATTTTGGGGGAGGTGAGATTTTTTGATACTTCCCCTTTTTAGTTACAAAAGAAATGGCAGGCACTGAAAACCGCAAATGATGTTTTCTAGACTCAAAAATGTGCTTTCCAGTCACACACACCATTTTTAGGAGCTTGTTTAAAACTAAATGTGGCAATCAAAGAACAGTGGCAACCAAGTAAAATCAGCAAAAGTCCTCTCATGCTGCTACTGAGACATTTTCTTCCTGTTCTCATCTGCTGCCCTCCCTTGACCAATGCCTGGAGAAAATCAGTGATCTGAAGTCATTTAGTTCATGACATTTCCAGATACCACATTTGCAGAGTATGTTCTCGAGGTAAACATTCCCCTACACAAAGCAGGCCTTGGCATCCTGGAGGAGAGCTGCTGCACACGGGTGATTTTCACGCCAAATGAAATATGCAACCTCAAAACAAAAGCAAAGGAACACAGAAACCATGACAATGATTTTAAAATGCCAAACCAGTTCCCTTTGTGGCATTTTTCATCAGGATCTATATAGCCCAAAGCAAACATGGACCGAACAGTGAAAAATTTACCATCAAATGTAAGTGACAGACCCATCTCAAATTTACACCGTGTTGAAAATAAGACATCCTATGAAAAAGCTATTTCCTTCAATGTCTTAACAGCTATGGCAACAGTAGTCGTTAATCATCATCAATGCAACGATGATACATTTAACATGGAAAAGCTCCTTACTGCAATCTTTGTGAACATGAAAATAAAAAGCCAGCCAACTCCATTTCTCAGCACAGATTTCTGAACCAGGGACACTGAAACCTTCCATAAACTGTTTTTCAATATGTGGAAATAAAAACAGAGACATTACAGAATTCAAAAGGCAGAAGTATTGTACACCAGATTATAATGATAATATAGCACTGTGATTGATATAGCTTACTCTAAAAGCAGATTATACAGCTTGCATCAATTTTGTCATCCACTCTCCAGTTCGTTTGACTAGCGTTTAATAGTTTTTGTTCTGCATTTTCTCCCTTCATTGAAATCCAATAAACCCACTCAACATTCCTGCACTTCCTGTGGGAATAATAAAGAAAACCTCAACATTTTTCAAAAAGCCTTCAAAAACTTTAGGAGTCACAGTTCAAAAGAAATCCCCCAAAACAAAAACCAAAACAATGAGCCCCAAACCAGAAAAGTGCTATTCTCCTCATGGCTACACCTACAATATCATTTCAAATATCCCGCAGTTCCTCTCTTGCTGTGAAGCTGCCGCACGACCTGCACTTCTCCAACTTGGCACCATCCACACGTAAGAGTCACCTAAGAACGCAGCCAGCTACATGGAAGCTTGGATTCTCTTTTCTTCTTGCAGGAGTGGGAGGGAGGGCAGGGGAGGTGGCGGCTGTTTCTGGTGGGAATGTCAGGGAGTTAAGCAGCAGAGTGTCTCGCTGTAAGGCATCGTGCTCCGCTCGGCGATGGCACTCGGGTGGGTTCGCTCCCCACGCCCTCCTGGAACCTGCAGCCCTCCCAGTCTGAATGGCAGTGGTGACTGATGAGATCCTCTGTGTCAACTCAATGTTTGTTTCTCCCCCTCAATTAAAAAAAATGTGGTTGAACTTTAGCCCTGCAAAACAAAGTCAGAACTGATTAATACCAGTCAGTAACACAGCCTTGGTGATCTCCATCACCTCATGGTAGGACAGTGACTGGAGATGCCAACACACGGGTTCCTTGAAGGGTATGTCTAGGAGAAAAAGAGGACAGACTTCATTTTTCAAAGTCAGGATCCCACCTGGCCCTGAAGGGCTTCATGCTTAGAGCAGAGTGCAGGAGTGGAGCAGGCACCACACCCACACATTTATCCCAGCCTTGTGCCCGAGCCACCACAGCCGATCACACAGTGCTGAGCAGCCGTGGGAGGACAACGGTGCCAGGGCAGCACCTCACAATGCTGAGAGCCTCCTCTGGGCAGGTGGTTCCACCCCAGGAACAGAAACAATCTAACACCTGGCATTTCACCAGACTGAAAACGAGGGGGAAAAAAATACCCAGCACCACCACCCGAAAACATATGGGATTTTTTTCTCTCCCACTAATGCAAGGGATTCCCATGTAGAACTATGGGGTTGGATGATGGTTGGTGGTTTGGAATTTGGGCCTTTACAGTCTGCTGCCCACTCTGATGGGAAAAGTTACTCAGTGCCTTCATGACAGTCACTAAAATTCTCCTTTAGTCACAGCCAGGGGCAGAACACCTGCTGTTCCAAACATAGCATCCTCTGACGGAGTGCCAAAAGGTATCACCGGGGTAACTTGAGCAAGACAGCAGGACACAGATTAGCAGTGGCAGGAGCAAAGAAAGGCCAGTGACATTACTGAGGAACGTGGCACGTGGCAAAGGCAGACAAGTAGAACACAACAAAAAGGCACCTGTCTTCAGTCACACAAAAAAAAAAAAAAAGAGAAGTGGGAGTTGTGGGTCACTGTTTATTGTGTAACCAAAACCATCTCTCCTTTCAAAGTAACTTGTGTACAGTCAGCAGCTTTCCTGCTGTAATTCGTGGGAACCTCAGGGAACATCCAAAAATAGTCAAGGATATGCTTTTTCTTAAGTCTCAGGCTAATCCTTATAATGAGCATAGAGGGAGAAAAATGGTTGGAAGCAGGAACACACTACTCAAATTCATTCCCATGGCCTAACAGAAAAAGTATTTCGTGTTTCACCTGACAACCAATCATTCACAATATTAATTTTCTGCCTGGTTATTTGACAGGTTATTTTTAAATCAAACAGTGGTGTTTGACTGAATTTCATTAAAGATATACTGAATAATATAAACACAATTTTTTTTTTTTCCAAATGCATTTTTCTGGAAGTTAGCAGTTAGATTTGAACAGATTCCACAGCTACACAGATCATGCACAAGAGAAGTTATTCACTAGCCCCAATTACCATTAAAATGACCTACCATGCATGCAAATTAGACCCAGGAGTCAACAGGCTGGGGTTTAATGTCACGGGCATCCACCAGATTCACCGAAGCCCTGTTACTCCTGTTAATGTTTTTCCTATTTGTGTCATTCTGCAGCACAGGGTGAGGAGTTAAAGCAAAACAGAGCGGATTAATCAAACAAAACCACCAAACAAGTCAGCTCAAAGTAGCACAAGGGAAAATTAGTGGTAGAGAAAGAAACAAGATCAGCAAAGGCACAATACTGACAAAAGCACCTGCAACAGCCAAAAGGCCACACTTCTCAGGATTCCCAGCCTCCCCTGAGCCTTGGAGCCGTGGCTTTCACACAGCTCACAAGCCACAACCCCCAAAGCCACATTTCTGTTTGGCAGCACAGGAGGATGAGCAGCAGCTGCTCAGCTCTGCCCAGGTGAGGGCAGGGCGTGCACACCTTTGCTGTGTACAGCAGCCTGGACTCGGGCTACCCCCACGTGCTCAGAACCAAGAGGCAGCGCAGACTGTGGGTCACACACTGCTGAGATGAAATGTTTTTCCTCTCTTTCTCATAAAAGCCCACCAGCCACTTGCTGAACTCTGCTTGTGCTTCACTTCAGCCATGCTGTGGAGTTAGGGCTACTTGATGGGATTTTGAGGGTTGTATTGAACCACATTAATGACTTTTGTGTGGCAAAAGTAACACGTACCTTTTCATTTTCCTACCTTAGCCTATTTTCCTTAAAAGACTTTCTGCCAAGCTCCTATTGATCAACATTGTTACATAACTTACTGCATCCATTCCTGTTGTATCCTTGCAAAGCATATTAGAACTGTGATGAGGGAACTAGAAAGTTTATTTGATTGATAGTGGCTCAAGCAGGGCCATCCCTTGCCAGCTGGAGGAGGGGGACACATTGTAGGACTTCAGTAATCAGTTTAAAAAAAATTCCAGGCAGATTGAAACCACTCTCCAGGGTGTACCTTCATGGAAAGGCAGAACACAGCAGGAAATGCCTGACCAAGCAAGTTAAAACTGGCAGGCTGGTGCAGCAGGACATCTTCCTAGTTCACCATTTATGGAAGTATTTTTCTCCAAATCTCATTTTTTTATTTCCCTTGTTCAGTGATGGTGGATTCGCCTTTCAACTGCTTGAAGTTTAACTGTTTACACTCAACACAAATCACCTGGATTTTCTGGTATTATCAACAATGTGATGAAAGTTATTGAGGACAGCCTTATGCACACCAGCAACAGTGTGTCCTAGCACTGACTCCTATTTCAATGAATCCTCCTTTTCCTTCTCAAATTTACTCCCCCAGGGGAAAATCCAAGCTTGTTTTAAGGCCAGGGAGAACTGGTGGCCACAGCATTAACAGACTTTTTAAAAGGTCACTGAAAAGGTACAGCAATGCAACAGAAATTACACAGAGCCTACTGAGCCACATTTGCACACTGCCCACAATACAAAAAGCCTTGTGAAGTAAGAATTATCTTTAATTCGAAAATTGTCTAAATTTGTATTTAGAAGGCACACACAGCTGTGCATGTCTCTCCTTCCTTCTCAATCTCCCTGGCCCCCGGCCATGGCCCACTATCTGTGAATGAGTGTTGCAGAAATGAGTACTGTTCACCACACTGCTGGACATGGACACACAAGATCACACCTATTTCTCGTGGTGAAGACAATAAAGCAGCACGACAATCTGAAGAGACTTGTCAGAACAAAGTCTGAGCACAATTACACAGCTCAGAGCCAGGGAATGCTGCCTGGACAAGGGCGACAGAACAAACACTTTCTATTTTTACAACCTCATCCATTTACAGGAGTACAGCAACTACCTGCATTTGCTCCTGCACTGGAAAGCGGCACTGTTTTTATTTCTAGTTAGCCAAGTGCTAAATTACAAAATAATATCTTTATGTGAAATAAAAAAAGGCCCTTTACAGCTCCCTGGTGAGTAACTACCCTGTGTTTCTGGCTGAGGACACTCAACTGCCTTCCTTCCCAAGGCACTAACTACCACTCAGCAGTAAGACAGAGCTCACTTTTAAAGGTTCTTTCTCGGAGGCATCCCCTGTGTTATCACTGCTCTTGTACTTGCGCTCCTTGTCCCGGTGGTCGATGGTGGAATATCCATCTGAGGAGAAAGAACATGACTGTCAGGCATGAAGCACAAACAAGGGCAGAAACAGAGCTGATGCAAGCAGAATTCTTCAGCAAAGGAACAGGAAAACAAACCACTACAACCCAAAGATGCCAGCAGCCTGCTTCTCCCGTGCTCCAGCTCTGAAATTTCATTTTTACCAGCTAAAAACAAACAGAGAAGCCTTCTTTTTATAGCACTGCCAGATGCTGGCACTCATTAGCAAGCAGCACTGTTTTCATCCCAGCCTGCTGCACTTTTTAGTGTGCCCAAGGAAAGCAGCAAGTTGTCATCTCATGCCCTGTGGCTAATGAGCTCCGAATTCAGCCCAAATCCTGCCTTCCTCGCTTAGCAGCCTGATTAACTGGCTGTGTTCATTCTCTGAATGCTCTCAGCCTGTTCCCACTTTTCCTGAGCCTGACTACTAGCAGGACATGACAATAATTTGGAAGAGTCCCCATCAGAGCACTGAGCAAAAGGGCCTGTCGAGTTGGAAGAAATCTCGATGCAAACCCTGCTGTGCTTGGGCTGTCTTTCATTACGAAGCAGCACCTGTTGTTTCTTTTTTCCTGACAACTAAGGAAGAGCATGAAAGCGTGATGAACACAAGGAAGAAAACTGTGAGAGGGTTTTATAAAGAAATAGATCTAATTATTTCAGAACCTTTGCTTTGAATCATTGTCAGACAATGCAAAACTTAATTTATTTTCCTGATGCATCAAATTTCCCTTATTATCAGTGACAAGTAGATCCTCACCTGCTCTGCTTTGACAGCATTGTAATCTGGAGTAAATTACACCCAAATTTATAGCTCCCTGTAAGCTTTTGTTTTACCCTATGTCACTGAGGGATCATTAATGTTTTCCTGTCCTGACAAACTGGGTTTTTAGAATATCACAAGAGGGTTTTACATCAACTATCAGAATGCTCCTCTCTTGGTTTATTACTTGCCTGCAACAGGCCATTAAGAAAAAGGGAGTGATGCATTTGTGGGGTTTCCGTGGCACTGTCTGCTCACATGACAACTGCTCACACAGCCGGGTCAGACTGAGAAGAGCTGCAGTGTTCTATGTACCTCAAAGCCAGGTGCACACAGACCTGCAACAAGCACCTGAGGCAGAATCTATTTATGACATCAACAGCAGTAACAGATTATTTAACCACACTGACCAAAAATAACCGAAGAATTGTGGAGTTACACACGTAGTTCACAGATCATAAAGCATGGAAGTATTTTCTACACAGCACTTAACTTGCAATTACTTGTTGACAATGAAGATGCCTGACATTCTTAACTATTCCTTTTGAACAAAAAAAGAAAAAAACAGCTGCACCCAGCTACCCAGCCAGCACTTGTGGAAGAATGCATGCCCGATAAGTCTCTTTCAAATGACAGGCATGAACACTGCTAGTAGGCTATGTCCTAATCTAAAGATTCATCATTATTTAGGACAAAATAGTTCACATAAGTATGTATTAAGTGATGGAAAAACAGAGAATCAAACTTCCAGCAACTGGGTGGTAGCTTTTTACAATCTCACAGTAATCATACTCACAAGGATGTAATGGATCACTTTGCATTTTTGCAGTGCCATCATCATGGGTGAGCCACAAACATTTCTAAAAGGAATTGCCAAGATACAATGGAAACCTTTACCCTACCCCCAGAAAGCAGCAGCCACTAAGTGAAGGATGGCAGCTGTGACAATTCCCAGGGAGCAAGGTCATTAGTAAAGACTGTAATCATAAAAAATACAAGAAAAAGGCAAACCAGATCTTTAATACTACTATAAAATGAAAAGCCCCATGCTTAGCTAGGACACATCAGCAGGAGGAAAACCCCACTTTTGCACTGGCAGTAATGTGACAATGAAGAACACTCAAGAACTTTGCTCTTTGTATCTAAGTTCCAACACATTTTGCAATTCATCCTGCAGGCCCCTGGCCTGCACACACACCAGCACCAGTGGGTCATGTGTCCCAAAACCACACACCGTGCTGTGGCTCTGTCAAGATAAGCAGCAGCAGAGATAGAAGTTCATGATTTGATCTAATAAAATGAAAAGTATCTGGAAGGAGGCTGCATCAGAGAAGTAATACCTCACTACCCCCAGGACTATGGCTCTGCAACGAAGTTAGAAATGCTGCTTCTCCCACGTTTCAGATTCACTCTAAGAAGTGATCAGAATTCACTGCTTCTGTGGCATAAAGAAGATCTACACATATCTTGCTGCTCCAAGGTATAAGTACATTATTTTGACTTAGTACAATCCCTTGTAGAGACAAAAGATACACTGGTCAACAGAGGAATATCCTATTCTTGGCTTGTTTACTTCTCTCTCTCAGCTTTCTGCTTGTTGCTGTCTCTATTGCTTCTCTATCGCCTACTCACTCTACAGCAGCATTTTTACGTCACAACAGATTACAGGACCAAATAAATGCCTGCCAGTGTCAGTCCATCTGTGCCCTCACATAGCTCTCAACTTAAAAAGATCAAACCTGTAGACCCATCAAAGAGGAAGATGAGGAGGAGAAAGGAAAAGTCATGCCTGAAGATGGGCATGGAGGACAGGAGCACCTGAACTCTGTGTCTCGGGTCTGAACAATTTCACCTCCCAGGTTCTTCTGGGAGTGACTGCAGGTTAATTGAGGCACACATCGTTCTGGAGGACTTGGCACAGACTGGAGATCACAGCTCTGCTGTCTCTGCAGACAGCTCAGGGTCAGGGCCTCAGGCACATAACACTGAGCATGGCTGCTCTCCAGCCTGCCTGGAGCTGGGAACGCCTGACAGAGCTGTGCACCCCATGGTAACTCGGAACAGGTCTTCTTCCATCTCCCAGCACATCCACACCCCACCCAGGCTGTTTCACTGCCCCAGACAGCAGGGATCTGACAGGTCTAGTACTGCCAGCTGATGGGGAACGGATCCTTCTGCCTCCCTAACCACTGACAGCAAACTCATTTCCTCTGTAGAAAAGAATGACTTCCACAGCATCAGCAAACAAGCTGAGACACCAACAGCCATTTTCTTTTTGTGATCTTGAACAAGAGCCAATGTGGGTTAACAGGAACGGCCCAGGCACCAGGACAGCCTGAACCCTGGTGAGAAGAGCCCACAGATGAGGGGCAGACAGGTGGGGATGTGCTGGAACCATCAGTCCTGCACCCTGCAGGGAATGAACACCAAGCTGGAAGGACCTGGCTGATGGATGGGCACCTCTAACACGTGTGGCATGGAAATCAATGGAATTCTGCACTGGCCCACTCTGACATGTGTGAGACATTCAGAGTTCAGGACCAAAGCAGTACAGCAGAAAGATAACTATGCAACTTGGAAGCATCTGAATGAAATGAAATAAACACAAAGCTGGAGATAGGGAAGAATTCTCTCAAATAATATAAAGTGAATATAAAGCAGAAAGATCTTTGTGCAAATGAAGCCAGAAGAAGAAGACAAGGGAAAAACACACAACTGAAACCAGGGCATATGACTTTCTGGAGGAAAAAAGAAAAAGAAGAAAAGAAATAAAAGCACCAGCTGCGATGCACGAAAACTTTCTCTGGTACTCTGTCATGCATTTTCTTTGTACACACAGGAGTGGCTGGTCTTTCCTGTGGGCTCTGGGGTGGAGCATGTGGGGACATAACTGAACTGTTTACTGGAAGCACAAACCCAGAGGACTGCATGTTGATGTTCTGCAACACAGATCTACCAGTTCAATCCAGAGTGGAAAAAGAACAAAAACTCCAGAATACAATAGTCCACAGTGAAGTTAAGATCAGAAAATAGGGTCTAGAGCAGCTCCCTCATGTTGGTATGCCCATAACACAAAACATGCATCATTTGGAAGAGCCTGAAGGGAAGAGATGAAATGTTATTATTCCAGTTCCCTGGAATTAAGGATAGCAAACTGGATAAATTAAGTTAGTCTCTTTTCAGCTGACCTCTGAAATAGCACAAAGTTATAGTCATATTGGAGGTAAAAGGCACTCAAGAGCTGGGATCAGGAAAACTTGACAGGTTTCATGTTCTAAAGGTGATAAAAAGACTGGAGAACAGCGCAGCCCAGAGAATCTGCCTGATGCTGTACATATGCTGTGAATTTGCATTTCGTTTTGTACTCAGGGCTGTACCAGTAACTCCTGAGAGCATAAGGCAGCAATTAATATTGAGACTATAAACAATCAGCACTGCCCATTCTGCAGCACCTGCCAGCACACAGCTATTCCTGCCAGGCAATCCTCTCTGAAGAGATTTTCTTCCATTGTGAAAACAAATGTTCCAGTGTTCCCTAAGGCAAAATACATATGGACAGTTGATTCATGGCAGGTGGCATCTCATTTTTCCAAGAACACAAAAGGTAATATATACCTGTTCTTTTACTTCTGAATGTGCTTGGATTTTGCTTGGCTCTAACTTGCTATTTTATTCAGCTACAATCACTAACAGCAGTATATCAAACTGTTTGATCTGGAGGCATTAATATATGTGAATTTAAATAAAAATAACATCAACTGGAAGAAGTAAAGCAAATTCTCAAGAGACCACATGGCATCTTTATCTGCCTTGGTAAAGAAGAAAACCTGTCTACAAGTTTAACACTACAGAGCTTATCAGTCTCAAAGCACATCACTGACAGTCAGGGGCTCTTCTCAGTCTATAGGAAAAGCCAGACACGTTTAGATGCAGGTAAATGGAAAGCAGAAGCAGGAATATCACACAAAGTAACTTATTTTTGGTGTTATTTACAAAAACAAAGGCAGAACAGATTTAAACACAAACAATACACTGAAGTAAATTTTCAGCTCTTTTTTCTTCCTTTCTGAATTCCACAGACTTCCAGACCTGTAACAGGGATTGCAGCTGCCTCAGGGGCCAAAGACCAGAATGACAGCTGGGTCAGTGTATCTCCAATATATGCATAAAGTAGTGGAGAAATCGGTGTGTACACTCTACATGTATACAAAGAAAAAAAAAAAAAGACGAAAACCAATCTTTTGTGAGGTAATGTTCTGTTTTTAAATGTCAGCTTTATCCATCTGAAATAATATCTCCTAGAGAAATAGTTGAACTTTCCTGTGAGTGACAGTGTGCTCTATTGGAAGAGACAGAGAGTTTGATCTATGACTGAATTTACCTGGGCCAAGTTCATCCATAGGTATCATATCACGACTCCCAGACTTCTCATTATCTAGAAAACAGAAGCATTGAAACAACTTGAGTTACATTTGCTTTTCTCAAAACCTGGTAGTTTTAAATTAGTCACAGAACCAGTGGGGTCCATAAATACTGAATGCAGAGATTATTGTAAAAAAAATCCCAAACTATTCAACCATTATCCACTCAGAAAGGGAAATCTGAATCAAGTCCTCCAGAGAGCACATATAATCCATGTATTTTCTGCTTTGGCACTGTAATATCGAACTTTTTCCAACAGAAACCACAGTTCTGCTTTGGACTACCTACCACTATTAACAAGCTTCTCTTTGGTCTCTCCAGAATAAAAGAGAAAGAAAATAAGTAAGGGCACAGCTTCTCATGGCACACAATCTAATCCAGTAACCTGCTGAACCAACAGAAAACTAATCCACACAGAAAACAAGTTTCTTGTCACATCAGCAAACTGACCCAAACCATCCCCTGTCTGCATAATGTGCCAGATTTGACCAAAGGCAGGGAAGGTGGCAACAGGAGGGCAGTGTGGGGCTGTTGTTTCTGCAGCAACCTGCAGTTAAACCAGAGGAAGTGCACCAGGCAAACCCTGCTCTTAGCAACCAGAGCCAGACTCAGAGACACAGCAATCATGGTGAAATCAAAGCTGGTGCTGCACTGGTGGTGTGGCTGTGCCTCACAAAAAAGCATGGACAGGATTAGTTGGAGCTTGCATAAACTCATCGCCAATAATAAATCCTGCATGGCAGAGGCTGTGCCAAAATGGGCACATTTATTTAAAAAAGGGAAAGACCCCAATACAAAGTTGGGGTAAGGTCAACCTCACGTCAGTTAAATCAGGAGGAAACAGTACCAGCAGTGTTCATTTTGTAAGGGAAGGAATACTGTCCATCTCCAGGTAAGGACTGATCATTTTGGGGCTGTGGGGTAAAAATCACCACATAAATAATGCATTTTTAGTTTAGTACTATAACACGATCATAACAAATCCAGAAAACAAGCACTACATGACAAGTGATGAAGAACAGAACTGACCTTGACTTTTATCCACCAGAGGCAAAGTGCTGTCATCGTAGCCAGACCTGCCAGCAGTACCTTTGGAGCCCTTTGGAGCTGCAGAAACAGACTGCGAGACAAAACCCACACAAATACCAAACTGCTATTGATGAAAACTGAGCAATAAAAATAAACGAACCAACAGCATGGAGAGAGCTTATGGAATGCTCCTGAGCCCCCATTCTGTTGGTAATATGGACCTGGAGTATTTTTTTACTTTCATATAGATTTGCTGAAGGAGTTTTCTCCCTGTTATCTCAATGGCAGCACTGTTGCTCTGTAAAAGGAGCAAAAACCCTTCCACAAGAAAAGGTGAGGAGGCTGCATGTCAGGCACAGGGGGCTGCCCTATGCTGCTGTACAGAACATTTCAAATGAGACACAACTAAGCCAAGACACGCTAATCCTTCCTCCAGTGAATCGGGGCAATTGGCCTGTACAATATGGCAAACCCCCCAGCCTAAGAGCTACATTCCAGAGAGCACAGCAAAGCCCAGGCAGCGAGGAGAGGCAGGATGGAGTGACTGAGCAGGGTACCATGCACTGTGCTCTCACCCGAAGAGCAGAAGTGAACACTAAGACCTACAGACTGCAGTATCAGCCTGAGCTAGGACATCTTCCACTCACATTTCCAGAACTAATTTTAAGATCCAGCACCTTTACCTGAAAGTGTGACTTGTTCCACCCATCCTTCTGAAGGGCATTTCGTAGTTCTTTATAGCTCCAGATCATCTGAAGAATGTGAGATGCTGCTTTTGTTTCTCTGGGAGACTGGCTGATTTGCAAGATAAAATTACAGCTTAAGTATCAAGTAATGTCAGACTATTTGTATGTTAATACCTAATACTCCATACAGCTATTACTTGAACCTGTAAGTTATGGGATATATATGAAATCATTCAGTGACTTCTTTACAGCCATAGGGATTTGTTGACAAAAAGAGAAATTAAAATATTATAATTTTTGCATATTTCTGCGTTTTCATGTGTATTGCTGGACAAAAGCACTGAGGCCAGTGTGATCCTTTTGTCTTGTAGCTGTCATTAACAAAGAACAGATCGATTCCATCCTGCCTACATTTATTCAGGGAAAAAAGAACCCAACAAAAAAAATATTCTAAGCTACTTTTCAAACCTTCAGCCCAACGTACATACATTCCTCAAAATCCAATGAAGTTGCTCCATGATTTAAAATACTTTACAAAGTAATTTGGGTCAGCAAAAGAAAAACAGCTGTTTTTAAATAGAAAATGGAATTTTATCCATTCCTTACTAAGTCAGTACACAGACACCTTTTATAATGTAAAACAGGACTAGATTTTTGGTGGCTCTCATATCTCATAACAATACAACCCAAAAAAGCTACTTCAGCCGCTCTCCCAAAAGTTTGCAGCAAACACACCTACAATACTAACTGGCTGAACTACACAAAACAAAACTTCTCTACAGCAGTCAGAACAGTTTTTAAATGGAAGAAAATCTTTCACTTCAAATCACCACCATCAGCCCTTCGGCCAGAAAAATTACTGCACATCATTAACCATTTCACTTGAAAGAAACAGATGTAATCACTGCCATTCCAGGAGTGGAACACTGCCACAGAATAAAGGTCTCCCCAACTAAAACCAAAGACCGTGGTTTCACTGCAACTGCTGCCTGCTAAGCGTATACATGGTGCTAAGATGTCTCTGACAAGGAGAGAGCATGTCTTAACATGACTGAAGTGACTCATTAATTCACCTTTTGCACCAAGTGAACCTTTCAAAGGTGCTGGCTGTTTTTACTTTGTATATATTAACTGCTGAAATTACAACTCTGAAAGGCTGGGATGCTCCAATACTTTCACAAAGCAAAAGCTGCTGTTCATAGTGATATTTTCATGTTTGCAAGGAGTTTTTATGCATTTTGCTTTCAGCTGTCACTTACCTTGACTTGCTGATGGCTACCAGCTTCTGAATGCCCTGTGTCTGGATCAGAGACCTTGCATTTTCTGAGCTGTCAGTAATGATTTCATGGATCGTATTCAACACTGCAACCACTGTATCCTCTTCCAGGTTCTTTGCAGATCTCTGCTGCCTGCTGGGCAAATTTCTTACCAGCTCACCCATGGCATAACTACCTAGATAAGGGGAAGAGATACCATTAAGCAGCCCTAATAATCATTTCAGCTCCCCATCCGGAATGATAAGAGTCAGTGGTGTTTGCTAAGTCGAAAAAACCCTTATAAATGCATGTGTTTTACACCTCAAGACTGTAACTTCACAGGGTATTTATCCTTCATTATTTCAAGGTGACTGACAGCTGATAAAGCTAAGATAAAGTCCTTCATCACAGATTCTAAAAGGTGTGTGGGGGGGGAAGCCATTTTTATTGAGAATTTCACAGCCAGAATCTAACATATTTTGCAAAGCCTGAGGCAAAAAAGCATCCAGTAGCTGCTGCTAATGCCACGTATTCATGCTAATACACGCACATGGCTTACTCAACTTAGCCTTGTAATAGGCCTGCTGGGGCAAGGTGTGCAGCCATGCATTTGTTAACCTTCCCCCAACAAAGGTAAGAGTAGTTCCTCCTGGGTGCAGTCAGCCTTCTCTGTGTACAGTAGGAATCTGGACTTTATCACTCCCACGTATCCATCTGCACCATTTGCCTGGCTACACCTCTGAACTATTAAAAAGAGAATCTGACCTATTAAGCCAGAATCCCACCTTGCTATTTGCCAGTATCAACTTTAGTGATGGCCCTAAACACATGACCAGTATTTCCTGGCCTGGCAAGGTTACAGTTTAAACAAATACCCTCAGTTAAATACAGAAGTCATCTAGAGAAAACTGATCTCACAGCTGAATCTTTCAAGATTTCTCCTTACAGAGAGGTGAATGTTATTTACCACTTTAGAGAGGAACTAGAGCACTGCTGAACACCACCTTGAAAAATATTCAAGTTGTTTGGTGTCTAGCTGCTACAAGTACCCCCCCTGCAAAAGGATGAGGAAGGATGGAGGAAGCAAAAAAACCAAAGGTACATCTTCACATCTTCAGAGCTCCCTGCACTTCCCCAGGTTAGCTCAGCCTGCCAAAGGCCAGACTCCCACTCTAACTGGAAAAGCAGGCAGGCCTACAGAGCAACATCTGTGTGACCTGTGACTATGAGCACAAGGTCCACACCAGCCAGAGCTAAGGAAAAGACAAGAAGCCTCTTAACCCACCCAGCCCTGCGCACATCTACACCCACTCCTCTCCTGCAAAAATCTACACCTGATTTTACTCCCAAGCTGGAGATTTCCCTCAAGCCACAGCTTGTTTGAGTGAGCTGGAAATATATTCTGAGCTGACAGCCCCCACTGGGTGGCTACAGGGTAATCCCAGATAGCGTGGATGGAAACTGCCAGGAGAACGAATCCTCAGCACAAGGGACAAAGACAGCAAGGTCTCTCAAGGGTCCCCAAGATCCCAGCCTGGTTAGAGAAGTTCTGAAGATACCTATGAGATCTTTATTGCGACGATCCATGGAAAGGTTTCTCAGGGCGATGGACACAGCCCTCACAACCTTGTCGGAATCGGACTGGAGCAGCTCCACGAGCACGGGCAGCCCCCTCTCCTTCCGCACCGTCGCACGGATGTACGTGGACCACTGATGGGGACACGCGAGGGAAAAGAAACAACACCAAGCACTGTGAGTTCACATACCTGCCCTTTCCTTGCCCCTGGCATTTCTTTCGGTGCTGTAACCCAATTTTTCCTCTGCAAAGAAGGTTGTACATGCTGATACATCACATTGCCTTAACCCATCATTCAAGTTCACCAAGCACCAAGGAAGAAAGGATGTACAAGTTCATCCTACAGCTAAGTCAGCTTCTGGGGAAAGAGGGCAGGAACAGAAGGAAGGAGCACCATCCACCAGCATCTGTTCTGAACACACCTTGATGTGAAAACACATCCCTCTGGATTAGGGAGAAAGAGGTCACTTGGAAGAAACAGTAAAGCATCTAAAGCGTCTGTTATCTTTCTCCTCCAATTTCATGCTTTTATTCTGCTTCGTGATTGTTTTTAAAATAAGCTTGTATTATTTAAAATAAGCTGTGCTCACGGCAGCTGTGAAACACCACCCTGCTGACCCCTCAGGCTCCTGATCAGTCCCACTTTGCTGTGTGGTTCTAGAAGTGATCAGGCAAATCTTCGGGAGAACTGCCTGATTAGTGCTGGGGATGTTTCACAGAGGGTATCAGAGGACACTCTGGAGTGCAGTTTCCTCAGCAAACTGACAATCCAGCAAATTAAGTATTCAGGACACTTAACTATCTCATACCAGGCTTTTTTGAATGGACAAAGCAATGGTTAAGTGGCCAAAGTAATAGAAGCTACTCATGGTTAAACTGTCACAAGCTCAGTGCTACTTCCACTATGTAAACATCGCCAGTCCAGAAGATGCAAAACATCTTCAATAAGCAAACAGAAATAATTTCCTTGACATTCCCACCTCCTTCCTTTTTAAAGGAGACACAAATGCACAATGTAACAGTGCATTTACATTGGGACATCCCCTTGTTCTTTACTTACACAAAGGAAACAAAAAGGACTCAAGAGAAGACCGCACTCACCGTCCAGTTGCCAGCACTAAGATTCTGCAAAGCTCCTGCTGCAGCTTCCAGGGTGTTGAAGTTCTGACTTTCGGTGAGGATGGAGAGGTACAGTCGGACCACGTCTGGCTGGTACAGTAATTCAAAGCCTGCAGGTGGGGCAAGAGGAGAACAGATGCAAGAGAAGCAGAGAAGACAACGTATGAATATACACATACTTTTCTTTAATCACATAAGAGAACAGCCAAGTGAAAGCTGCTACACCACAGAAAGAAGAGCTTCTGCCATGTCCAGGACATTCTATCCACAGTTGTTGGAAATGGTGGAGACAGCAACTCATGAAGAGAATGTTCACCTGGGCTGAAGGTCACTCTGCTCATCTTGAGGTTGACAATTCTATCTGCAAGCTGCGCTATGCTATAAACTGCCCAGCATGCCTGTATGATAAGGTGACAAGAGACATTTTTTGCCTGCAACAATTCTTACTTTGCATCTCTAGACTGGGCTGCAAATTCACCTTGTACTCCTGTCCTTGCTCCAATCTCTCTCAATACTTTTAAAGACACAAAGAGCAGGGCCAAACAGAGAGAGCTACACCATCCTGTCAGCCACGCCCTGCACACACGCAGGGGACAGAAAGAAGAGGCAGAATGTCAAAGCAACCAGACTTCCCAACTATGAGGGGCAAGAAGGAACACTGACTCCGGTTCCATCAGCACAGAAATACACCAGCATCGTCCTGCACGGGCAGACTGTGACAGTCACATCTGCTCACTGCAGATCCCCAGAGTCACTGTATCAGCTGTGCAGTTTGAGCACGACAGGAATGAAAGCTGTTCCCAGCTCTGCCAAGGACTTCCTTTTGTGATGCTGAGTAACTGACAGTACCATCGTGCCCTGACTTCCTCATCCATAGGATTAGGATTTATCCATCAACCCACATTAAAAAGAGGGTCTTCGGCAAGAATTCCATCATTCCAAGTTGCTGCACAATTTGAAGCAATTGTTATCCTTCACTAAGTGTAGCATGACACATTGCATCAATGAGGGCAGAGTATGCCAAGCACCTGCTTAAAGGACTGGCCAGACACACCATATTGAGGTGCTGTTCAGATTACGTGAACAGAAAACTACACCCCTAAAGTGCCTTGGTGAGAGCAGGATGGCACAAGCAACTTCTGGTCAATGTGACTCATCTGCAGTCACTGCAGCAGGTCTGGTGGCCTTTGGGGTGTTTGCAGTAAGGTTCATCAAGCATTACCTAGGAGAGGATTTCTAGAAAAACATGACATCAAAGAAAGCGTAAAGGTGTGAAGAAGCCTGGGCAAAGAGGGAATTTCAAGCTTGTTTTGAGCAAAAGAGTATTTTTTTATTATTATTTGTACACATGAAAAGAATGTTTTTCACATAACGAGATGCTGTCCTAGAATTGTAGTGTAATTCAAAGCAAGTTTTCCACTGGCATGACAGGAAACCTCCAAACACAAATCACTTCCTCTCTTCAGTACTTTCTCTTCAAAATCACCCATCTCTCATACACCTATTGCAGATTAACATATTTTAGACATCTTAGAGCAATGTTATCCTATCCAGTGGATATCCTATAATTTTATTCTTTTTTAAAAATATTTTTTATTCCCCATTGTTAAAGGCTTCCTGAAATAGAAGCCTGGATTTTAAATGTAACTATTTCTCCACATCCTTCATACCAGTTATGGCTATGTGGCTATGAGACTCAAGATCTCAGAACTGAGCCCTTTAAACCCTGTGTAACACTGCCCATAAACACAGGCTGTGTTAACCCCCTGACTGTACTTATCCCATTGAAAGCAAGAAAACACAATCAGCCAAGGTTTGTTCCAAACCAAAAATCTGATCTACGCATGAGGATCCATGTGCTGGCTCATACTTTCCATGCTCAGCCTCTCATGTGCATCCCAGCACGCCTGGACCCTTCTCCAGTGACCGGATACTTAACCTGCTCCATGCCTGGGCCTCGTCCGAGTGCCACCACTTGCTTGCTACACATGACACCCTACAGATACGGGCAAGCTACGACAGATGGCAACCCCCAAAGGCATCCTGCCAATCCATACCACTGACTTTCCTCTTCTCCAGTGTCCTCTCCTTGTGCTGGGATCACTGCCCTCTATACTGAATGCTGAGGAAAAATTGTTGCTACTTAATTCATGAAGCATGAGCAGTTGTACAGCTTTTCTCTATTCCTTGAATAAGTCTGTGATTATCTGACTCTAATACGACCTTCATATCACCCTTTTCCCCTGCCACTTCACAAGGTGAACTGGCAACCTGAGAACTCCTCAAGAAAAAACACTGCTGATAAGCGCCCGGTGTTCCTTTCCTGAACACTAATACTTAAAATCTCTTAGGATAGCCTACTGGAATTTTGACACTGTTATCTTTTAAGGAAGCTTTGCTGAAATGTAAATCAGATCAGCAGAAGAGATGAAGGCAGGTTCATTAACAGATAATATTCATATAGAACATTTTCTGCTTCTGTATCTGAGCTCAGACTTGTCTATGGTTCAATAGGATGCAATTGTTCAGCCAGTCTTCTGTTTAGAAGTACCCCGTTATAATTTCGGTACACTTGGAAACAGCCCCACACTCTTACTCTGTACTGTTATTTAAATGCAGTCTGTGATGTGCCCTTTCTGTCAGTCTGTACACTCCTTTTTGGCTGGACACACTTCCTTCTTCAGCACCTCGCTGTGTGTGAATACTGAGATGCTCCAACCCTCTCACCTCTGCTCCCTCCTGCGGACATGGCTGCATTCCAGTCACGCACCTCCCACCCGCTGTCATCACCTCTCTCCATGCATGAAAGCCTCTCCTGTTTCCTACTTACTAATGTAAGAGCATCTCAAAAATGCCTTCACCTTCTCTCTTCAACAATGCACACCATTTCCTCTTCCAGCCACCAGTAGCATCCTGCTTTGGGGCATAACTCCTTAGCCAGGTGGTGGATGATTCCCACCTCACTCCACACACCCCACTCTCCAACTACATTTATGCTTCTGCCCTACTGGTACCTGTCTGAAAGTCAGTGATTCCTACACACCACACACTATTCTGTCCTCCCTCCAGCCTCCCCTGCTCCTCTCCCAGCACTTCAGCTCTTCTGGGCCAGCCTGGGTATGCCAGGGAAAGGCAGCAGGAATTGCTAAAGCCAAGTATCGAGAATGCCCCTCATGGAGGTTGCTCATTAGCAGGGATAAGAACCTAGTAACAAGGAAGTTACTGCTGCACTGGAGGGTTTTCCCTCTGACAGCAAGCTGACACTTTTCATAAGCATTATAGTGCCTTAAAAAGAAACAAACAAGTTTTATATTTTCTCCATCTGCCTCCTGTGCTAATGAATCCAGCTCTGTTATTTATAGGATGCAATTTGTCTGAATTATTATAAATTTCCTTCCAGTGTTGCATGAAGGCCTCACACATTTTTCCATGAAGTGCTTCAAGCACGTTTCTGGGAAGCACAGCTGGTCTCACCTCCATTAAACACCTGCTTCTTTTCAAAACTGATTTCCTTAATTTCAAGATCATCTTAATTATTTTTTCAGGTAATGCCACTTTTATGCAATATACAGCTAACTCCTTACACCCATTTAAAAATGTATAGAAGAAATGAGAAAATAGGGTCATTAGTGATAGGAGATAGATCAAACAAGAAAAACATTCACTGTTTTTCTTTTTTCTTAAAAAAGGTGTTTTAATTACAGCCCAGATTCAGCACTGCCCTTAAAAAGATAATCTTCCTGGAATAAATGAGATTTTTCCATCAGTTATGGATTTGTGCTGAGTTGCAATCTACACTGTTTCCTCCTGGAAAAGCATGGAGATAAGTAATTTATTGCTTTTTTCACTGCAGAAAGCAAAGTAAACAAGTTCACTGTATTAGCTTTTGCCTTTACGAGAAAGAGAGAAATGCCTTGGATGGCAATGTCACTGTGAGCATCAGACCTTTTGCAGAGGGTAAGCGTTCCCCCAGCGAACAACAGCACGAACATGTCACAGAGGAAACATCTTCCATATTACAGTCATCTTCTGCAACACACTGCAGTCTCATCTCTCTGAGAAATAGGAATATGAGCTTTCTTGCAGCAGAGTTGCTCAGAACTGGCAAAGGGACTAGTTCTGTGTGAAATTCACATTACCAGGAGGTGGCAAGTAGATTATCCTTTATTTGCCCACAGAACAGTGACAGCACAGACAGCAATTTCAATCCTGAATGGAAAACACCTGAGGAATTAGCTGGGACTGATTAGCCATCTCCATCCCTTCAACCCTCAGTCCCTGTGCCGTGAATGATGCAGCAGTTCCTGGATTATCTCCTCCACAAAACTATTTGCTTTCATCTTGGCAATGCTGATCCTGTGCCTATACTTAGCTACATTCTGGCAATAACATAAGATACTGCACCAGGTGCCTATCTCTGATACACCCGCTTAATCCCAAATCCAGACAACTCTCTTTGGAACAAGGCTGCCAAATCTATTCCCCTTCACCACCCATTCCATTTAGGATTTATCACCCCCCCCCCAACATGGGAAATTATGCACATGTGGATGCTGGTCAGATGAGAAATCTCCTTCTGATGTAGCAGAAATATGCTGCTTAATTTTCTATCCACACAAAAACTCTGGACTGATGCTTACAACAACTGTCAAATTTCAAATTTCATAGGAAGCTGGAAGGATGCTGGCAACACTGTAAAAAAACCTAAGCAACCCCTAAACTGGGTGAAAAGTGGGGGGAGAATCACTAAAGTGAATTCTGACAGCTACTCCCTCTTGCCGTGTGCAGAGGCAATTGCCACTTACTGCACTTTGATTCCCAACAGAAGATGCAGCAGCACCTGGATTGCTTTTGGGCTGACACTACAGGAGGAGGTGCCTTCCCTGCCCACAGCCCCGAGGGGCGGCTGCCACTGGGAGCTCTGGGGCCGCTGTGCTCGCCCTGAGCCGCACCTGCAGTGCCGGCAGGTGGAGCGAGAGGAGCCCGGACTGCACCTCCTCCGCAAGGTGACCCCAAAATACACTTTGCAGAGTGAAAAAGCAGCACCCTCAGCAACCAGGAAGCTATCAGCCAAATGCCAAAAACAAAAGAAAAACAAGAAAAGAGAGTAAAAATCATGTCAGTAAAAGAAATTAACAATTAGAACCTGCACGAAAGAAAAGCTCCGCAGCCCTTGGACTCCTGCCCTCTGCCGACAACCAGCCGGTACCTTCACCACAGCCTGTGCAGTTCACTGTCTGCAAGTTGTAAACCAGGGCTCAGTATTATTTGCTACACAAATGTTTTCAGAACACTTCGGCAGCAAATCAGTCCGGCAGTTCAACTCCACCCTTCCAGGAATCCCTCACCCTGCGGTGTGGCTTTACTGCAGACTACATGAAAAGCCCCACATAAGGCTGGGGGAGGCAGCTGGTTACTTTTGCAAAAACAATAATCAGACCCCTAAAAAACCCAACCCATCAGCTCCATTCCATCTGTATGCTGTGCTTCAGCACCCAGTGCACAAAGCAGCTTGAACGCCAACATAAACTTGCAAGATTCTTCTAATAGAAAGGCTTAACAGTAGTGAGAACACAGCCAGCTCCAACAGAGCCAAAGGCTTGGCATAACTGCCCGAGAATGCAGCTTGATGCAGATACATGCAGAATACTGAGTGTCACACAGCAGAGGCACTGCAACGAACCAAGATGAAATAATAGGTGGAAAGTTCTGAACAGTCCCTGTGGCTTTCACTTCAAGGTATGCACAAGTCAGGACAGGTACTGTGCTCACCGCAGAGATTCAATCACGAATGCAGCATCCACCACTGAGCAGCAGCTCTGAAGACAGACAGAACAGCCTTTGAATAGTATTGAAAAGAACAACCAGAATAATGTGGGACACATGAGACTCGAATCAGGCTTGAGGGAATGTTTAAGAAGAGTTTTTCTATTTAGGAAATGAACACCACAGTGTGTGACCTTTCCAACTAATCTACTAAGTCACACACAAGTTCTAAAACGATGTAAACTCTTCTCAGCTTACCACGTACTCCCACAATGAAAGCAGCACTGGCACACTTGTCAAAAAGGGAAGCAAACAAACCCCCAGCCCAAAGGATGTAACAGGAATGTTACCAGCACTACCAAGAGTGAAGCTATGCAGAAAAACAACACAAGGGAGCTACGGTGACTGCAGGGAAGACAGAAAGGAAAGGAAAGAAGGATACCTGGGAAAGCAAACTGTCTTTTGCGATTTCTATTATTCTTTACATTTCCCAAGCATCACAAGCTGTCATCAAAGTACCTTCTCTTACAGAGAGTGCTTTGTACAAGGCTGGTTATATTCCACTTCATATCCAAAGAATATACAATTCAACAAAGAGGGTGGCTCAATCAAACATAACCCATTCTGACCTTATGTGAGTTCCAGCAGTTCTGTTTTCTGTGACCAAACATTTTAAAGCTAATACAGTTTTCCCTTTCCAAAGGACCTGCAAGCAGCATTTCTCCCAACAGCATTTGACACACTGCCCAACACAAAGTCTTTTTTCCAAGCACATGCGGCTAAGTCTCTTGGCAACTGGAGATGTTCCATTAACAGCCTTTTCTCCTCACTAATCAGCAGCAGAGGCTCTGGAGGACCAATACTTAATAAGAATCTCAAAGTTGCTGCAGATTACTGGAGCACTACCCAAGCTACTGGCTCAAAAGGGGAATGCTCTGTCCCGCAGGGCTGTCACTGAAGGGCAGGGAATCCCCAGCAGCCAGGCTGATGCAGGGATGGGAGAGCTGCTGAAGGTCTGCACCCGCAGGGAGGGGAGGCACGTGGGTGAACTGCAGCACATTTAAGCATTTCTAGGTCACCTTTGGCAACGGTTTTTGTTTGCTTTTGAGAAACACCATTGTTACAAGCAACAATGCTTTGGATTGGAGTTAACGTTAAGCCCTTTGGCTGCATGATTAAAATGGAGAGTTCATGTAAATAGCTTCCCTTTACCCCAGTCCCAGAAGACTTGCCTCTGACCTTGGAGACTCTCAGTACAGTACATGAAATGTTAACACTTGCTCTCTCGCCAGCTTCTAATCCAAAGTTATTTTTATTTACTTCACAGTGATAACTGAACACATTTTCTTTTAAAGGGAACAGCACAATCATGTCATTCCAAAAGCAAATCTGTTTTGAAATGCAATTTGTATCTAAAAATCAAACATTAAATAGAATTTTCTCCCTCTCTCTTGCACACAGAGCACACACTGGAGTCTCTGCGCTGTGAGCTACATATCAAGCACAAACGGTTTGGAAGTACAGGTTCCCCTTTTCCCACCACCAGCTTACCAAGGTGTTTGCAAGCTCCCAGAATGCAGCCCAGCCCCTGCATCACCACTGCAACATCTCAAAGTGGGACTTGGTTCAAAATCCTGGCTCACATACGTAAGTGAGTATGAAACTAATTTGCATCAAAGGTCTGCCAGCTCTGCAGGGTTTCACGGTGTGACACTGCCAGCTATGCTGGGGTACAGAATTTCTGGCAGCTCAGGCACACCCAGGACTCTAAGCTAGGGATAAGCACTCTCTTGCCTGGAGAAATGCTGGGGAATCTGTCTTACTGGCTGCCCCTTACTCTTGCCTCAAACATTACAGTGCTTTAAGACAAAAGACTGATTATGCTTATGAGGCTGCTGATCTCACTGACAGCAGATCAATATGCCAAGAGAGCAGCAATGCTCCTAGATGTGAGCAATCCTGCCTGCTCCCTTCAGGGAAGCTCCTTCCTGAAGCTTTCTGGTTGGGCTCGCACCTCGAACAGCTGATACCAAAAGGAGCTGGGCACAGTGATGATGGCAGGGCACTGGGGACTTCTTAAACAGACAGCAAGCTGGCCCATGCGTGCAGGATCGGTATCAAGCTTGTCATTGATCATGGTACGTTTCCCTGGGAGGGAAGACCTGAATTTCCAGATGCTGTCTGCTACATCACAGGGATATCTGAACAACACTGACAAGGTCAAACATCCATGCTTATTCTTTTAGATCTCAGTGCTGCTGCTGCTCCTACTGGCCACGGGTGCTTCTGACATGTCTGCTCCTGTCTCTGTGAGGGTCCAGAATTACATGACTGACTGGTTTTCTTTCTCCTCTCTGAAAGGACCCAGATGGCAGTGCCTGGTGACCGCTGGCATGCCCTGAGGGGTCTCCTTGTGCTTGTCACCAAACAGCTCTATTTTGTCACTCCTCCGTTTCAGCCAGAGAAGGCAATTCCAAGGACTGCACAATCCTCTCCAGAAAGGAGAACACTGCCCAGCCTGCCTGGCTCGTCTGGCTCCTGGGCCAGTGACACCAGCAGAAAATGTGGAGGGGCTCCGGAGCTGTCAACTTACTGACCTCAGAGCTGCAAACACAAGCCAAGAACACGAGGGGATGCCACAACAACACAAACCCACAGCATTGCCAGAGGTCACTTCCCAATTGCAACTCTGGAAAGATGCAGTAACAGGCTGACACTACAGAGTGCCTCATCTGGTACAAGCAGGTGGGAAGTGGCCCTTTCTTCCTAATGGGGAAAGGTTTTAAATGGAGGAATCTCTAGACATGAACATGCTTACTCTCTGCCTTGGTAGGGCTTGAAGCCTTTTCCATTTAGCTAAGCTTTCCCAAAGGAATAAAAGAAATAAAAAGATGGCTGGCAAAGCTAATGAGGATTTTGAACTTGAGGAAAATTATTATGTTTCATATTAGATAAACAAACACGTTTTTTCAACTGTGCACTCATGTATTCATGCCAGAACATGTGTGTTTTCTGGGACTTTTCCTTAAACTGAGAAAACCAAAAGCAGGCAAAAACGTTTTCCTTACAACCCCTGCCTACAGCTCCATAAAGCCCAACACAGCTTTCTAATCACAGCTGCCATGTGGAGCAGCTGAAGAGACTGAGATCTGAGACTCTTTTCACTGCCTTTACTAGTGCAGATGCCTAATTGTCCAGCCCAACCACCAGCAGGTTTGAGCTTAGTGTATAAAACGTGTTTATTAAAGAGAGAGATACTGACTGATTCCCTGAAGGAGAGCCCATTTAAAAAAAAAAAAATTACACCACAGTTATGTCTGCTAGTAAAATACAATGTGTTGCTGTGAGTATCTTATCAACAAGTCCAAGAGCCTCGTAACACAATAATGTCTCAGAACTAGAGTCATCACTGAAAATCAACAGCACTGTTAAGGGACTCCTTCCTTTAAATTGTGGCTGCCAGAGCCTACCATTTTCTTTCCTCTGGTCTTCAGTGTGTGTTTAACCAAGGATCATGTGTTCCAAACTGCCCTTTTTTGGCCTCAAGCCCCTGTAAAACTCAACTTTGCAGTTCCAGATGCCAATCAGTTGCTCTGACTCCAGGAAGCTAATGAGCTTTTAGCTTCCTCCCAGCTCAGTAGAAACCTGTCTGCAGAGAAATGCTTACTGCAAAAGGAATCGTGCTTTAGTCCGTGGCTCCAGATGCCACCTAAGCATATTTATTTTATTAAAAAGATTCTGACATTATTTAGAACTGTTGAGATATTGAACAGCTTCATAAACTTTCTGTCATAAAACGCCAGCAAGTATGGAAGCACAGCAAAGAGAAGAAACTACAGCAGACAGCTGAGCAACAAAATAAAAAACCCTAAACAGTAATGCATATTTAGCTGAAATATCCACACACCCTCAGACATTAAGTACCGAGGAATACAAGAAAGGTAGAAAAAGCACAGAAAATGCTGTCTTACCTCTGCAGGCCGCTTAAGTATCTTCTTTCCCATCTCCAAGACAGTGTACGAAATGTACTGGATGAGGCCAGGAATGGTCCCACCAAGTGCCTTCCCCTCCCATACGAGAGACGGGACAAAGCAGCGGGGCAGAGCAAAGCCTGGAAGGGGCTGTGGTGTGGCAGAGAGGCCGCCGCGCTCTGCAGTGCAAAGCTGTGGGCTCCAGCAGCACGTGGAAGCAGCAGCGGCAGCGCTGAGGTGTGAGGTGGCTCTGCAGAGCTGGCAGCTGAGGGAAGGAGCCGGGCTGGCTCAGGGTGGCTCTGCAGGGACCGGTGCTTTGCCTGGATGCAGCAGCCACACTCCCCAGACCTCCACGGGTGCTGTTTCTCTCCACCAGGTCTGCGGGGAGCCGAGGTGTGGGAGGGCTCACAGCACCTTCCCTGGTCAGCCCTTCTGTGCTGTTACACACGGGGTGCTGGCACTCAAACCAAGCGGCAAGGCAAACCCAAATCCTCCATCAGTCAGGAATTTACAGAAACACGATTGCCTTGTCAGGCCTGGGACTTATGGGGGTTTCCACTGACTGCGCTTCAAAACATTCCTGCTGCTGAGGGACCTCCTGCTCGGCTCTGAAAGCCCACATGGTCCTGACAAGCGCTTGGGTGGATCAGAGCCGGAGCTGCTCGGAGTTGCGACAGACAGGGATCGACTGACAGCATTTCCACTCAGGCTGGCACCTGTCAGGTTCTCCCCTTCGCAGCATGTCTGCGTTTTATCTTCAGTGCCAAGGGAAAAACAACTTCAAGAAAAAAACCCAAATCTTTCAGAGCTCACGCACACTGAAATATGCTTAGAAGCCAAACTGAAAGCTTCTTTCTGGGTTACTCATGCTTCACCGAGTCTTTTTATACTTCCACTGCTCATCATGATTTTTATATAAAGTCTCATAAATGGTCATAAGCCATTACACAGGTATTTGGTTATTCATATCAATTCAGCTGCTTGTTAGAGGCCCGTCTGCTTAAGGCAGTGAAGGGCTGCAGAACTCCACAGCTTGAATTCCTCAAATAAGAAGGCAGAATAAATTTTTCTATTCTCCAGTGGATATACACTCACAGAAACATCAAACATATCAAAATACATCCCAGTAAGAAGGAAATATTTGGATATAAACAACTAATCTTTTTTGGGGGAAGCTTATCAGAATCCAAGCTGAGCAGAAGCTACCAGGTCCAGTCTCAGCCTGCAGAAATGAAAGGTCAGTGGCTCCTAATCACTGGGACTGAAGCCTGTTTGGTTCATTACATACAAAGTCCTGCAATCCTGCCTTTATAAGCATTTTATAACCAACTGCCATATGGAAAGACTCCCCCATGTTAATAAATAATTTATTATATGCCAACCCAAACACTTCCTCCAATCCTGTTTGTGTCCTGAAATTGCTAATTAGTTCCTGCTCCAGCTTCCAAAGTCAGAAGTGTGTTTCAATTCCTCTCTCCATTTCATGAAAGCCGCCTCATGCACCCAAGGCAGCCCAGTGCCTCTAATCTGTCTCAATTACAGTCACTATGCTGCTGTCAGGCAAGTATCTCCCAAGCATCCAAGAAAAAGAATTTGATGTTTTCAATGTCAAATGAATGTCAGGCCAGAGTGAAAGCAGCACAGAAGGTTTTCCTCAACTTCTCTAATAAAAAATGGACCTTGCAGCCCAGCTTTTTTAAGGTGCCGTATTTGGGTACTTAATTCTCATGGATTTCAGTGTAAGCTAGAAACATTAATGCCTTCAAGAACAGAGATTCTACACTCATCCTCAAAGCACCGTATCCAGGCAGGGATTACTGATGATGAGAGACAAGAGAGGATGCTGCTGCTCCTCCCTCATTTAAATTGGGACACACTGGAACATACCACATCAAAGCACTGAGTGAACAGGTACTCTCCCTCTTCCTGCCAACCATTCTCTGCAGCTTTCGGGAAAAGCAGAAAGTTTCTATTAAATGCAAACCTGCCTGCTGTTCGGTGCACTGCCTGAATATTAGATAATCACAGGCAGAACTGATACAAAACCGGCTCTGCCTATAGAATAATAGGTTTCCTGGAAACACAGATCTTATAAAACTTAAAGTTGGGCTAGAATGTGAGGTAAGACAACATGATCTGGAGGGAAATAGCTCCCTGAAGCCTTAGCCAGCCAAACACATACACATAATACAACCACAAATAAATCTATTTGCAAGTTAAAAAGAGATTGGGGCCCCAGTGTGTAGCAATGAATGAGATACTTTGCTGAAATGAATGGAGGGAGCACAGAGACATTTTTCAAGAAGCAAAGGGGAACATTACACAGCATCCAACCGCAGCCTGCCCCATCTTCACCACCCTACAGCAACGGCCTGCATTCATAAACCACCAGAAAATCATATGAGAAATTCTACAACAAAGCCACAGCACCACTACCTCAAAGCAACTCTGACAGCTTCTTTGAAACCACTTCATCGCCTTTAAAAGCAGTGAAAAGATCTCTAACCCAACTGCCACTTTGTCTAGGACAGTTTTCAATTTCAATGCAGCTTTCTTATGGTAATATTATACAATTAAAAATTGAGCTTAAAATTACCCATGTAAAAGATTCTAAGCAGAAGCTGACATTTACTGTGGAGGTTATTCACGCCTATAGAAAACTCTGAAAAGGTCAGTATAAATGTAAATAAGGTGCGATACTTCCTCAGGAGTATAGAAATTTCCATCATGTGAGGGCCTATACCCATTTCTCCATACAAGGCACTGTTATGAATGCCCTGATGACTTCTCATGGGCCATCTGAGTCCAGAGCTTCAGCTAGAAATAGGTCGCCAGACTTCAGTGAAACAACTGGCACCAAATTTTCAGTGTTTCAGGCAAAGTAGGATCCAGCCACCCAGAAAACTGCCAATACAGTTTACTGTCCACAGGTTTAACCTCAGCATTGTTTTCAGCAAGCAGGGATTTGAATTTGGAAGGGATGTGCTTGTTAGAATTTAACTATTAAGCAAAACCTTGCAGAACTCTCCAAATGGAAGTCACACATGCGTTTACCAAGTCTTACATTTTGGACATTATCACTAACCTGAAATACTCTCCTGGAAGCAGCGCTCATGTAATCGAATAAATGGGATTAGGTCTCACGCTCCTAACTCCCCCAGTTTCCCAGTCCTTGAGGAATTCCAAATACACTGCAAAGCACACAACACCTCACTCATCCTTCCCACTCCTCTTCTCTCACACATCTGCAGGTTGTCTTGTGTGCTCTTCCATTTTATTACTCAATGTGCAAAGTAGCCCCAAAAGGGAAATGGGAAACTTGCATCTGCAAGGAATGCAGGCTTCCAATTTCCTAAGTGCTTAAAGGTCTTTGGGGACACTCCAGGTAAGGCAGATCCTTTCTCTAGACCTTACTCTTGTCTCCTCACACCCTGAATGAGTCTTTGGAGGTGTTTTTCTTGCTCATAATTTTTAAGCCCTCAGCAGGATAAGATGCAATTATATGCTTAATCATGATTATGGATTTGCTGGTTGTGATTTCAGAGACCTCAAAACAAAACTTACATTAAATGTTCTTCTTGTCCTCCCCTGTATGAGAGGGACAAGAAGAACTGACATCTCTAAATGGAGTGGGCTTGCTACATGGTTTGTTAGCATGAGCAAGCTAGGAAGATATTGCTTTAGTAATGAGGAAATCTCATCTCTGTTCCCAGCTGTGCCACTGAAATGCCCTCTAACTGCACAGCTCACTTCGGCAGCAGTGCCCCCTTTCCCCTCCCACATGAACGCAGTCTTGCTCATCCAGACCCAGCCTGTTCAAGTTGACTGTCACAGTGTGTTGGTACTTACACTCTACTGAGGCTACTGGTAAAAACCCCACAAAGTTGCTCTAGGTATCTCCTACAAAAGCAACCATATTTCTCATAAAGAGATGGCAAGGTGTGTAAAACATGACTGAACTGGGCACGAGGTGCAAGGACTGCTCTCCACATTGCCTCCTTCCAGATGTGCCTGAACCAGGGTCTATTCCTGCACAGACAAATAACATTTCATGCTATTACAGACTTCCCATTTTCTCTGTGATCAAGACACAGAAAATTCAGGGCCGAAACTAATGGTCTGTGAGGCTGAAATAAAAACGCTCTCCTTTCTACCACATACTGATCAACATTCTCACTGATCACCTGGAAATGCCTGGGTCAGCAATCAAGCTCTCAGTAGGTTCAGAGCAAGCAGCAGTTGGATTGACATTGCTTTCTAAACCATACAGAGGTAAGGTTCCCCCTGCCTCCAGTTGACAGGTAAATTTAAGTGACTGCTTTAGCATGTAAAATGCCTGCCTCTCAGTTCAAGGTCATTTTTCTTCAATCCACAGTTAGAGGTATATGGCACATTAAGTCCTATCATTCCCCTGTCATGGTGGAGAAGAGGGGAAGCTTTTAAGCCGGTGCAGAGCACTCGGGGTTACAGAAATAAATATGGCTTTATATAGCAGCTTTCACATTTGAGATATCTCACAGTGGTTTACAAAGTAATGAGTCAGATAATAGGGCTGCAGCAGCTGTGCAGGTACACACACTAGAAATTAATGCTGAGAGAAGTCTTAATTTTTTTATTGTCTTTATTTGCTCTTCTGCAAAACACAACTGAAGCTTCAGCCTGACTAATGAGCATCAGTGGCTTCTGCAATTTAAAACACCCAGGTTATTTGACATTCCAGTTTGTTTTAATTTCCAGATTATGATTAAAGCTCTCCATTGACTATAATACTGTTCAAGCAGAAATGGAAAAAATGCATGTACCTTCCTGTCTTGGCTGCACTATAAGGAAGGTCTCCTTGCCTGATCTCTAGTAGCACAATTTCCAATTAGTTCAGAATCACACAACTATTTGATTTTCACTCCCTTTTTTCTCCCCCATCATTAGCTGCTATAAGCAGACCCTCAAAGGCTGATTATTGAGTGTTCTCAGGATTCCATGGTTTACTGTGCTGGCACCAGCGAAGTATGTATTATTAGTAAAAATATACTTATCTTTGAAAGCCGTATTGTGAGGTGCAACCTGATACACTCAATTTTATATATATGCTCCTTTCTTGGGTTCCATGGGTAAATGGAACCTGAGAAAGGTTCTCTCACATTCTTCTCATCTGAGTCACCTAATCCAGCAGTCATGGATTAAGCTGTTTTGGAAAAATGTGCTGTTTTTATGTAGACATACTTTTTCTGGCTGACTCTCTAATCAGTTAATGAGAGCCACACAGAACAACTAGGCTGAAAGGGAACATGGGAGGTCACCTAGGCCAGCTTCCTGCTTCAAAGCAGGCTCAATGCCAAAATTAAGACCAAGTTATTAAACTTTTGTCCGGTCAGCTCTTGAAATCCTTCAGTGATATAAAGAACCCTTCAAAACCTCCCTGAGGAACCTGCTCCCATGCCCAATTTCATGGAATTAGCCCCCATTTCTGTGGGCAGGACTGCAGATGGGACAGGTGCTTTCACTGAGACTCGAGTGATGCCTGCCTAGCGGTGAGTTCTGAAAGCACCCGAGTCACGTCGGGCTCTCACAAATCCACATTCCGCCAACTCCTACAGGCACAGCCTTCAGAACGCTCACCCGGAGCTCTGAGTATCTCCTTTGCTTCTGCTCACACTATTTCTGGAGATCTGGCAAGGGATTTAAATCAACATTACACCATTTTTCTGCCTCAGCTGTTCTGAAACTTTCTGCAGTTCTCTTAACTTGTCAAGCAGCTTCGTCAGCACAACTTTGCTGCGGTACTTTTGATGGACACCAGAGACAACCGTAACGTGGCGCAACAAGGTTTTTGTAATTGATTTTGACATGAAATTTCATCTCTGAAGTCTGACAGAAGCTGAGTTCCTCTTCCCTCAGCTTTCCAGTGATACTGGCTGGGCAACCAGGACAATTTTTGGATTCATATCCCTCTTCAAAGGATCATCTCATTTTTTACGCTTATGCTAAAAATGGGGGGGGGGGGGGGGAACTCTCAGAGATTTCATTGTTATTGTTTCTTAACTGAAACTAAGTGGCACAGCAGAAGCTGACATAATGCAACAGTGATGGATGGCTGGATGGAGCAAGTCTTTCACAGCAGTGAGTGAGTCCGAAGACTGAGGCAGCTCCAGTTATGAGGGATAAGCACCTTCCCATCAACTCCTGTTTTTATTCCTGGCAGGCTTTCTTGGCACATTCTCATTTTATAAACAGTCCTGGAGCAGCATCTGTATAATGAGCTATGCTCTGTAATAACAGGCATTCTATTTTGGAGTAACAATTAGACTTGCTTGTAGAATAGAAATGCTAAATGAGACATGCAAAAACATATACACAACCCGAAATGTGGGGAGGGAAGAGAATTAACCAATCTCAGCAGGGCAAACAATACATAAAAAGCTGTGAAAATTAAAAATGTATGACTGACAACTATCTATAGCTTTCAAACATTAACTGTTTGTTTTTTTTAATCAGGAACACTAGCCAAGTAGGAATTACATGAAAATCTAGTCAGTGGTTGACAAGTTGAGATGCTGCCATCAGTGGTTGAAGAGTTAAGATGCTGCATTGCCAGAGAGCACACATCACTATAACTGTGGTAAATGTAGCTGGGCAGTAAAACTTACCAAGGTTTCAAGTTATGAATTGGTTTATGTATACACCCTTCTATACAAAGCATCATAAATAATGCAGTTGAACTTCGCAATAAAAACACACAGTAAGTGCAATACGCATAGTGAGAGCACAAGGCAATTCACAGTATTACGTATTTTCAAAATACTTTCTGTTATATGAATGGCTCAGTCCACTCCCACAGTATCTCCCTGGGGCAAACTTCTACCATCCACCTTTAACTGAAATTACGTTTTTATTTAATTCTCCTATCACTGTGCTGCTAGCAACAGCTGCGATACAGAATACTTCAGCAGAATTTTGCTGGTTTTACAAATATATCACGTGCACTCCATTTGCATTGGTTATCACAGCAGCAGTGAAAACACTAATTATTTTAGTGAAGGTAATTATTCTAGTTATTATTTTAGTGAAGTGATTCTTCTAGTGAAGGCAGCAGAAATAGCAGGCTCTTCATGAACAGGTTCACTACAGCTCCAGCAACTGAAGGCAATTAACTTGCCTAAGGCCACTCAGAAAGCCAGTAGCAATGCTGGACTGGGAAAATGAGACTCTTCTCCTTCCAGCTCTGTCTTTAGCTGAAGCTCTGGATCACTCCATCTCCTTATTAGCTGCTGTAATTACCATGTGCTCTAGTGGTGCTCCTGCTGTTTAGTTTTTCATAGGCTACTTTATTATGCAAGTATGTATAGGCTCTTCTGGTTTAAGATGCCTAAATCTCATTTTCTGTGCATTTTTAACTTGGCCACAAATTCACATCAAGCTGGAAAGGGAATTTACCACCTGGGATTCTTGTCTTTTGAAGATACTGCTAGTTATTATAATAGATCTATATTTTGGGTGTCAGCCTCAGGCAAGAAGGAGCTGGAAGCTGACTACTGGAGTCTTTTTATAGTCCCATGAGAGCCACAGGTGAAAGGACCCCTAAATGTGGGGAGGGAGAATCTTGCCTCCAACTGTCAGCTTATCCCTGCCATGAGCTGAGGAAGACTAAACATTCAAGAATGCAAACAAGGGATAAAGACGAGGAATAGCTGTTGACCTTGATTCACTATTTCCAAGATAACCGAAGTATTTTAGAAGTGAGTCAGATTTTTCTCATTTAGCAGAAAAAGTATGAGATTATTCAAAAACACAACTGTCGTCCTAATTCATCTTGTATGTGACCTCTAGCTGATAAGACAGAGGTAGAAGACAAATAGAAAATGAGGAGTTCTACAGGCAAACAAATTATAACAGAGCCAGACAGAGATGGAAAAGAACCACCACCTTATGACTTCACAAAGAGTTTCAGCTTCTATAAATACAGAGCTGAATGAAATTCTCATATCACTACAATTGCTCCTCCTGCCTCAGCAGTTGTTTCCCTAAGCTTAAACTTCAAAGCTACATGACCTGAACCTGAAAGACATTCACACTATGAAGTGTCCATGCTGGGGCTGGTGAGGCATTAATGGTATTTAAGTATCTCAGTTGAAATTTCTTCTGCAGTTTACCTTGGTTATACACCCTCCATGCAGCAGAACTATTCCAGGTCCTTAAGTCAAATCTTCCTGGCACAATCTCTCACCTGGGCCACTCACAGCACAGTCTATTCTCACAAACATTGTGCTTTCTTTTACCACAGCTGCATGAGTTTTCTGTTCCACAGATGCCATTTCACCCCCACCAGGAATCCAGCCTGTCTTATCCGTAAATACAGTTTTTGCCTGGATGTCCCTACGGACGAAGCAAGGGACTGGAAATCACAGCTCAGAGCTGCAATGTCGAGGCATTCTCAGAAGCCAGAGAGCAGCAGTTTGACAAACATGGCAGCAATTACCAGGACGAAAAGCCGAAACTATTCTTCACATTCCTGAGCACACAGATAACACCAGAGCTGGTCCTGTAACAGTCTCAAATTCCTCTCACATGATTTTATGGATAACTCAACTCCACACCGCAGAACTGTGAGTCTCAGCAGCACTGCTGTACAGTTACTGTGTAGGGTTTCAGTCATATCATTTAGTATTTCTCCCAGAAAAACACTTGTTACCTTACAGTCTCTAAGATGTAAGACAGAATTGTATTACCAGACAAAACAGTACTCATGGATCTCCAATTCACAATCCAGCTGCATCTTCCCATATGATTTTAGAAAGCCTTCAGTTTTGGCTGTAAACTTACAGCTTATGTTCTACATACTCAAATTTAACAGATCCATAAACATCCCAAAAATGTTTTCACCTGTAGAGCACAGGTCAGGGTGTCAACCAGCTCTCAACAAATAAGAACATTCAATGCAAGAATTAGAGAAGATTATGACAAAAAAGGCAGAGGATTCCAGAACAATTAGCATTCAGCTATGGAAAGAGTGTGTACACAAGAAAGGAAAAATCCACAGGCGCCTGCTCTGAATTCCTTGAAAATTCTGGGGAAAAGAATGGGAATTTACAGGTACCAGATTAGAGAAAGTTTGGCAAGGGCAGGTTCCATATGGGAATTTTCCTATTCAAGGCAATATATTTTCCCTGACTCAAAGCACTGGAAGACAGTTGAGAAATCTTCCACTGCTTTGTAAATGATGAAAAACACATGGGACCAAAATGAATACTCAGCTTAGTAAAGCAACAGAAATAAGACATACTTAATAATTCTGACAGGAATTCTCAGCAACGTGCATGAAATACTCAAAAGCTGCTAATATAAGAACATGTTACTTGCTCTCCCTGAGGAGATCTTCCAGTCCCTCGATTTCCACCAGCAGGCACAGGAAGGGTGTGGATGGTGCCATTAATCAATCAGTTCTACTCACTTATTCACAATACGACAATCAAAATTAATGATGGAAAGGAGCTGGAAAGGGCAGGTGAATGCTTGAGTCAACTTGTAAAGATTTAAAGAAAGCAAATTAAAGCAACAGTGAAATGAGAACTGCAGCCAATCTTAATTACAAACTAAAGCCAGAGTAAAGTGAAGTTTCTCCTTCCACTACATGTTGCCTTTAGCTGAAGACAAATTGCTGGCACTTTTGTAATCTACTAAGTTAAAGTCATTACTCTGACAGTGCCAGGAAGTCTAATTTCCTGGAGCAGTAATACAAAGATTTATAAGGGAATTTAAACACTCACCTTCTGGAATAGAAAATCTATCATCAGCATGAGGCTACATGGAAAATGACTGAGGATTTCAGATAATGGAGAAGAAGAAATTCACCTGCTGACAAGTTCATCCAAAATCTCATTCCCTGCCTACACAGGCTTCTGACCAGCATAAGTGTACACACAAAGCTGAGCTTTCAAATAAATTCAGCTTTTCTGTGACGTCCCCACTGCAAGAAAATAGACTTGTTCCATTACAAGCAGTTTTAGGGTTGATTCAGTATTTCAGCACAACTCTCTCCTAAACTTATGTTCCCATTAACATGGAAGTAAGCTTAAGTAATCAAAATGGAAAAGATAAATTAATAACCATTTTAATAACTGATTTAAACAAGAAAATGAGCTAGCTCATCCACCAGGCAGAAATGTACCTGCATATCTCGTTATGGCTGAAGACTTTCAGCTCCCTAATGAGATAAACTGAAATCAGAGCTGAACTTCAACACCCAAAGCTCCTTAGAGCGTCTACTGTTCTGCCCTCAGATGTACGTGCACATAAACAACAAGCCATGAGATCTGCTCAAACCAGACAGCACAGAGTGCTGGATTTAATTAGCAATAACCTAATGCTGATTCCACAGAAAAAGCTCCTCTGCTCCTCTGGACTTTCTCCTCCCACGCTCCAGCACTGAGGAACAGAGGTGGACAGTCCAACACTCTCACACAGGAGGATTAAACGTCACAAACCCTCGAACATCTTTGGGGGGCTGACACACATCAATTCTGATTCTGCTCAGAAAACCTTATCACAGAGGTACTGCCATCTGAGACACTGCCTTCCTCTGCACAGATATGATTAATCCTGATCTTCCCCCAGTGCCTGAGCCTCCTGCCACCCTTCCTGCTCGGAAATAAGGACTCTGAACAAAGCACAGGGGTTGTACTATGCTGTGTGTTTAATGTGTACACAGGAGAGATGGGCGCTGTGGTAGTGCAGAAGAGAGCACGCTGCAGAGGAGGCAGCACCACTATCACTGACCTACTTTAGACTGGGGAAGGCATTTCAGCAAGACTTCCCCCCCTCCACAGAAGCAGCAATTTTTGAAAGTCCTAAATTTAGCAAGGTTCTGAGGACAGCATTCATAATTTCTTGTCAGTGCTGTTCCCTTCTCTATGCAAGCTCATATCACTTACTCCTGAAATTTATCCTCTCTCTCTTTGACTGTCAGGAAAAAAAATATGCTCCTTTCAACAAAGAGGAAACAAGAAGGTTCTCTTTCACAATCTTTCCTCATGAGGACAGCAGTACTCTGGACGCTGCCAAGGCATATACATTTATTTTTTAATATCAGATGAGACAGCTTCTGAAAGCACTGCAAGTTCTCCCATCTGACATTATCCAGTTTACCACAGATAACAACCCTGAACTGGAAGCTTTCCCCCGCCAGAATGCCTAGCACATAAAATTATTAAAGGCTTAGAAATGGTTTCAGGGCTGCTCAAATGATGTGCTGCAGCAAAACCTGGTTCCCATTAAAAAACCAGGAGCCATCAGGAAGAGACTCTAGTTCATCACTCTGAAACAGAGAACTGCCTTCCTTCATTCATTCCTCTCCAGAACAAGTAAACTCCAAGGGGGGAAAAAGTAAAATACTAGCATCTAAACTAGGTTACAACTCACAGGACCCTTTGGATTGTTCAGGATATGAAGATTTTCCTAAGATGCTGTACCCACAGGACAGATATTCTGAAAAAGGACTGAGAAACCTCTGCATCCTGCACAGACACTAACCAGTCCCCACCCACAACCTACAAAAGGTTTCTGGTTTGGCTACAGGACAGGCAGAGATTTCTACCATTAAAGTAATTTGGAATCAAAATGAAGTTTCCAGAGCTGATAGCAAATATGTCTGAACTAGTTTGCTGCTGCTGGTTCATGGCTTTTCAAGTGATCACAAGCACACTCTCAAGCTCAGTGCTCATACCTTGGAGTATCTCATAGGGAAAACCATGATATCAAGTTCTTGAAACCACAACTTTAGATCCACCAGATAAGCTCCATGGATATTGACTGTAAAATGACAGGAAACTTAAAAACACTACATCCCAATATTTGTTAACTACCACAATGCTCATTTGCTGCATTGCATGCACAAATCTTATTACTGCAGTTTCATTTGCTCACAAAGATTCCAGCTGAAAACTCACTTTAATATGGCTTTAATAATACATGAAAGAGATTAATCTATAATTGTTGATTTTTGAAATAGCACTTCATCATGTCACTCAATCTGAGTGCTTTTGATCATTAAAACTTGCCTGATTTTTCCATCTTGGTAACGAGGTTCTGCCTCAGCTGAGAGCTGATCTCATCAGAGCCAATTATACTCTACAGCAGAGATCTGACCAGAGCTCTTAAGGGTTTTAAAACTGCAATTTTATTTCCTTTATTTTACCGAACAATTCAAAGTTCAAGCAACCTTGTCAGAACCTCTGGTACCCAGGAACTCTCACGTAAATGAGATGCTTGGCAGGAAACTACTGGTAAAAAAGTGAATAAAAATGCATCACTGACTTGGTTTTTTTACTCTTAGCACACAAGTGAATAGTTACTCATGCTTTTTTCCATGTCAAAGTGCTTCTTTCAAAATGCTGTGGGATTAGTCTCCTGACCTTATCTAGCATGAGATATGTAATCAGTTTGACTTTGATTAAATGGGGGTATCTCAAAATTATCAAACAATCTCTTCAAGAGTGTGAGATTTCCAGCCATTGAATACGATAACAAGCTGTGTAAGCTCAGAGAAGATACATCTCCCATTAGATCTGCACATCACTTCTACCATTAACAGAGGCACATGAAAGATTTTTATCCTATTTTAAAAGAGAGCGATGCGAGATACATTTCCTCGCAGAGATTCTTGATTTCCGTATTTTCCCTTTAGTGGCACCTACATTCCAATCACATTTAGAAAGGAATGCGAATGCTGAAGCCTTTGCTATATTTTGCATTCTTTCTTTTCCTGCATCCTTAAGGTGTCTCCTTGCTCTGCACTGTAACCAACAGCCAGCCTGAAGCGATGACAGCCAGCGAAGGTTGGGCAGGAGTTTCCTGCAGCTCTGTAAATAGGATGGTACTGCAGCTCCTAAGAGGTACATTAGTATTTTGCATTATTTCACAATATACCATATCTCTTGTGCAATAATGCACCAAATGAAAATCATCGTTTAGACGTGAGACCAGAAACTGCATCCACTGTAAAGGATGTCTGTAAATAGATTAGATTCATCTACATATTAGGATTAGTTTGCATATCATCAATCAGAGCTTCGCTGTGAACTTGAGTGCAGCACTATGTACGTGTAATTATTATACCATTCCTGCCTATCAGCACATCTCTAAGGATCTCAGACATGGCCTCTGTTGCTGCTCTCAGTTAACAGCAAGGAAACTGAAGCACAAATAAGTTGACAGGGCCAAGGTCACCAAAGGAGCGTAATTCAGGTACCCCAAGTCCATGGATCTCTCCACTGAGTCACACTGTCTCTTTATACTCTCCAAAATTATCTAAGTGATGAGGGAAGAGTTCAAAATTTTTCTTCTGAGGAATACTCAGGTAGTTCTGGGTATTCACAGCTCATTAAGGTGAGGCTGACAGGGTGGCACCGCAGCAGTTGCTATGACAATGGCTGGATCTTTGCAGTGACATTGCACGCACTTCAAAACCTGTGCAAGTCTCAAAACACCATCCAATGCTGTAAGAACTCTGACAAAATCCCAAATCACCTCCTAATCTCCAATTAAAAGAAGCAACATGCATGCAAGAAGAGACTGCAGATTGTGAAAGATTTCACCTCTGCCAGAGCTGAAATACAAAAGCACAATGCAGAAGAATTTTTCTGCAAACCTCCCAGATTTTGGAAAACTACAAGTACTGCTCACTACAGACATGAAGGAATACTGTGTTCAGGGGAAGACTGCCTATCAGTAAAGGCAAAACCCCTCAATCCCTGCTGTCATCCAATTCGACAGAATGCTTAACAATGACAGGGATGACAGGCAAGGGACAAGGTTACTGCTAAGTACCCTCACCCAGTGAATTTCTGAACTCCTCACAGTCTCACATCTGGTGCAGGTGGGTTGCAAATGGAGCTGTAGAAGAGAGGATGCACTCACCCCTCTCTGCAGTTACAATCACCTAACACCACGTCAGACAGGCTTCTATGAGATTCCACCAATTCAGCAGTTTTACATTAGAAGTCATATCCAGTATTCAACACTAGATAACAGCATGCACAGATACATCCATTATTTCAATTAACTGACTACAAAAGAAAGAGATCAGCCTGATATGCTCGTGCTTCAAGTCCCTTTAAGAGCCTCCAGCTCCCAGGCTACTTATTATTTCCAAAAGCACAAACATTAGCATTACCTTTTGCTGCTTCAGACCGCTTAGGCAAATCAAGTGTATCAAAATTTCTGTCCAAATCTCCATTCTTCTTTCCTGTGCAAAAAAAGAAGACAACAGATGGAAAAGACTGTCAGTATACTGACAGGTAAGTTACTGTCATGTGCATCTACGAGATGAGAGAGGATACAGACCCAGAATATCAATCACAGACTGCTACCCGTAATTGTGTGTATCTGACTCGCAGTCCAGCTGCACACGTGTGGTTTTAGCGTGAGCAACTTAGGGACAAACACCCGTGCTGTTTTCAGGTTGATCTGCAAACATGCTTAGCACTAGCACTTCAGAGAGTCTTAAGAATGCTTTAAACCTTGGAAAATTGTGCCATTTCCCTTCTTGGCAAAGCTGCGCCCCTCCCTCAGAAGCCCAGTGTTTACTTGTTTTCACAGAGGAATTTTGACCTGAAGCTTAGCTGAAGCAAAAACTCAGCAGCAGAGCAAAAAACAGCAGCCTTGCTTTGCAGCCTCAATTCTCAATGCAACTATCAGGCAGGAAGACCCAGATTTAATATATTATACAGACAGCAGCCAACAACTTAACCTTGAATTGCCTTTCAATCGATAAAGTGTCATTTTTACTATTTATTAGAAGCTAATGGAAATAATTCCATACTTTTGCTAAGAAACAGTGTCAAACCATTACATCAGCTTTAATCTGTACAATCCTACACAGAAAGCACAAAACCTGCTCTGTAGTTTTAGTCAGGCTGAGAATTCAAGGTTAGGTAAACACATGGGGAAGGAAGGGTTAGTTTTCACACCCCCAAGGAGACACACTGCCTTGGGTAGGCCTGGATGGATGCTGTGGGATAAGCAGGCACCTTGCCAGCAGAGGAATACTGGCAGCAGAGAGAGATTTGGAAGGCAGTGCAAGAATCTGCATGGCTTCTGACGACAGCAGTGTACAATTTAGCTTTCCCAAATTATTTTGAGGGGGGAAAATCAAGTTATTTAGTCCCTCTCCCTCCAGAACAGGGAAGGTAGGGGCAATGGGATGAATTCAGACAACTTAATTTAAGCTGCCAGAAGTGGCTTCTGCACAGGGACTACCAGGCTGTTAACGGAGGTTTCACAGAAAGGGCTGAAAGCTCCACCAGTCAGGCTGCTTAAAAGCAAACAGAAAATGGTCCTTGAAAACGTAGTGAGGAGCTAAGTCTGAGTCTTGACCGGCAACAGGTCATGAGATGGGAAAGGTCAGTCCCCACCCTGCTATAGCAGGGGGTTGGTACATGCACAATGAATTCAATGGGTCACTCTACCTTTCCTCTTGACAAGAGGATAAAAATACTCAGTACTGTATAGAGAAGAATTAGAGCTTTTAAATACCATATGAATATTCAGATATAACATCTAGAGGGAAAACCCCCCCTCAAGGGAGTATTCCATCATCTCCCCTTCTTTGGGAGGGGATGGAATCACACACTTCTCTTTTGAAATGCCAGCACAGATTACCAGCCAATTTCAACTGCTGTGCAAAACAAAACATGTACCTAGAAGTTCTGCTTATCTGAAGTAATTTCCTTAACTGAAGTATGCAAAAGCCCATCTAAGCTGCCAAAAGGTCATGCAGCCAGGTACCATGGCACTTCTTGAAAGGTATCTTTTCTAAAGGAAGGGACAGGAATCAGAAGCACTTTGCAGCCTTCCATCAATTTTTTGCTCCATGAAAGGAGCAACACATTGCTTGGGGAATCAAACACCAGAAAGAAAAAGTGCTGTACATCACCAAAGGACGTTGCATTTCATAATGGCAGCTGAACCCAGTTACTGGCTGCAAACTCCTGACCCTTAGAGCATTGACAGGAAAAAGCAGGGCAGAGGGAATTTTTAAAAAAGCATTCAAGGAAGGAAGTCAGTGTTTAGGAAAGATAACAGACTTAAGGCAGACCAACAAATGTGACTCCATCTTATCTACAAGTAGGACAGACTGTTTTTTCACATGACCCCCAATTTCATGTCTCTGCCATTAGATAGTTTAAACCTCAGAACATGCTCTCAGAGAAGCCAGATCTTACTAAACACAGCTACTCATTTCAAAAGCTCTCTATAATTTAAAGGTTGGTTTGGCACTTCTATCAGTCCTGCAGAACTGAGATGGCACAGGAAGAGCTCCCTTCTTCCCAGTGGCAGTGTTCAGTATGCACTGCATCTGTGCACAACTTTTTAAGGAGGAGACTGTCCAGGAGTGCCATGTTGGCTGCTACTTTTGAGCTGGGAATGCCAAAGCAGCTGCCTGTTTACTAACCCATCTTTCATAGAGACACCACCCTCCACCTGTGCTCTGGGCTCTTCAGTGGCTGCCTCTCCATTTCTGGGCCAGACAGCAAACACTGCCTGGTTTGCAGGAGCCTCTGCTGGTTTGTGTCTCACCCCTCGCAGCAACTCCCACCTCGCAGGCCAAAGCCCGTCTGTTCAAAGCAGAAGCTGCCAGCTGCTTACCAATGGCAGCAGTTCTGAACACAGAGCTCTGACCAAGGGATTTCAACTCTACAAATTAATTGCTTTATCAAATGGATTTTGTTTGGAAATACCCCAAGCACCTTCATTTTCCAAGATTTTCCAGCAGAGACAAGATGAGAAAGCTGCAAGAAGACTCCCAAACAAATCCACCCAGAAAGCAAAGGTTTCAATCTGAGGCCCAGTAGCTGGTTTTTCCCATTTGTTTTCACAAATATTGGAGCTTCTAAAAAGGTAACCAATGATAGCAAGTTCAACAGTCTACTGATTACAACCCTCTCAGCCATCCCCATGCCCACTGGTAACATGAGAAACCCAGCATCGCTGCCAGATTCTGTAGCTCTGAACACCCTGCTCTGTCCCTCCACCCTGTGCATTTCTTCACAACAGGGATGCGAACACACACACAGCCCACGTGGCTGGAATTTGTACAGAGCACAGCACTGCTGCTTCCTGGATTTTCACCATCAGGTTGTGCACCACAGGAATGCTGAAACCACAGCGCAAACTGCACTTGTGGGAGAAGTTTAAGATCCTGCTTTTGTACATTTCAATTTTTACCCATCTCCAGGTTCTCCAGCCTGAGGTGTGTCAGAGAAAAGCAAATGCTGCTGGATCAGAAGCACAGCTCTGAACTTTGGCAAGAGACAGTTCTGAACATGCCTGCTGACAGGCCTGTTTTATGAGACCTGGCTGTAGGACTGGCACAGCACTCTGGTTTGGGAAAATTGCCTGACATGAGACTTGCTTGCATGAGCCTGCAATTTACAGTCTCTGAAAAAGTGGGATTAAAATTCTTCCCCTTTCCCCCGCTGCTACTTTTCATTATGTAAGAAACAACCAAAACATGACCTTTGGTATTTTCCATCTCTCAGAAACTCCGTACAGACTCTGCAGTGTGACCCAGTGTTATTAACCACTAATGTTGCTGCTGATCTTCCTCAAATGTCGTTTTGCTTTACCGGATAATCAAACCATGGTGCAGCCAGACCACTTCTGCTGAAGGATTAATTCCCAAATGCTTTTTTTCTGGTTGAAATAGAAGTTTAAGGGAAAGTACTCCTTCATAACAACTCCACCTTATCCTCCCTGGTGCTCATTAATACAGCCAGTGAACTGGCCACAAAGGAATAACAGAAATCAAGGGCTGAGCTCTGTCCTGCCAACAAGTCAATCCTCCACAGGTTCACCACTCATAGTCCAAAATCAGTGTCCTGCAGAACACTACCCAGCACCCATTTGCTGGATGCAGCAATTAGATTTTGTTTGTTGGTTTTTTTCCCCCCCAACATTTCTCCTTTGGCTGAACCCTCCAGAACCCATGATCTGAAGCATCACAACCTGAAAATGCCCCTGCCTTCCCCCCCACATCAGTCTCAGTAACACAGTCTCCCAGGCACCCACAGCCTATCTTCCCAGCCGAGGGAAGCTTTAGCCTCAGCCTTGTGTATTCCAGGTGCAATTTTATTTATTGTGCTGGGACGAGAACCTGAAGGCAATCCCCGGAGGCAGGCACTGGGGATAGCTTCATCCAGCTCCTCTGTGTGCCAGTAACAAAGCTGCAGCAGCCCAGGCACGTGCCCAAGCACAGAAGTGCCAAGGAGCCCTGAGAACACCCATCCAAGCTGCTGAGGCTCACGGCTCCTTCTGCTCGCCAGCCCAGCCAGCAGAGCCTTCCACCTGACAGGGCTGGTGAGGCAGCTCACACCCTTGGGTGCTCCTGCTCTCCTGGGGTTAGCAGGGTGCACATCCATTCTCTTGCTGCACTTACACCAGGAATGAATAAATCTGTGTCTTTTCCATTCTTGGTGTGCAAAGACCAAACTGCAAAAGCTCCCTCGGGGAATTTTTCCATGCCTGCTGAAATGAACAGGAGGATGCGCTGGGGGAGCAGAGGAGAAGGTGGATGAACAAGACCTTGATCTCAGCTCTTAGCCTTGCATGTGAAAGCCAAACAAAGCACATTATGGTGATGATGAAAAGAAAGTATTGCAGACTCACCTTGATTGAACCACTCCTCTAATTACCAGAAAAGCAGCAAAAAGAAAACAAAAATTTACAGGATGAAGAAAATACAAAGGAACAGTCACAAAGAGGCAGAATTTCACAGAACAGGTTCAAAACCTGAGTATTACAAGACTAAAGAAGTTTCATCAATTAAAAAACCAAACCAAACCAAGGTATTCCACTTTCTCCCTTTTGTTCCTGCTGAAAACCCCCAATCTTTCTCTGCACAGCTTTTTTTCTTTTCTCTTTTCACCTAATGAAAAGGTGCTCACAGAATTGAGGGGACAGAAGGATGACTAGCCCTTTGCAGAGGTGTTTGAAACGCTGTGATCAATGACCATGAAATAAAATAAAATAAACATGGAAACACTGCAAGATTAAGTGAACAAGAGATGAGAGAATCGATCGATTTTGAAGTTCTAGACTGAGAAAATTAAGGTAGGCTCAGACCAGTATCCACATAAATTTAACAGTGAGACAAGGGAGCTTCACTTTATGATTTTAAAAGCACATTTATGAATGGACTTTAATTTTTATTTTTGAAGCACAACAGTCATCTGATATCCTCTATTCTTTTGATCTACATCCTATGAGCTGTGAGTTCAGCGTTATCACCAGTTGATTTTCCTCTAGGCACACTTTCAAAAGAGCACTGAGAAAAGGTGGAAAAAACCATTAAAATACATTGTCATTTCCTGCTGAACACAGAGCCAAAGCCAAGCTGTCACTGAGTGCCTGCACTGCTTGCTGCAATCCACAGGCTCATCGGCAGTGTCGGAAGATTTTGAGACCTATTTGTCCAAAAAGACACGATCTGGTGCTTCAGACGATGACCAGAAACCACCGGGGTGCACAGGCCCAGCACATGAACCTCCAGGTGAGCCCAGGCGCACACCTGGCACGGGACACAGCCCAGAGCACTCCCTGCTGGGGAGGGGACAAGGACAGGTCTCCCTCAACACAACTCCATCCCACAGGGCTCTGGGGTCTGAACGTGTTTCCACTGACTGCGCTGCTCTCAGCAAAGCGGCAGCAGGGACTGCACGGGGCCGGGAGCAGGCTGCAGTCAGCACAGGGCAAGGCTTCCAAAGGGCATCCATGGCACGTTCAGTCACTGCCTCTGAGAACAGGCTGCCCAGGCAGGCAGAATGATTTCTTTAGCTTTTCCCCCAGTCATTAGAAGATTCCTATATTTTTTTATTTTTTTAAACAGTTTAAATCTAGTTGGTGACAGACTAGTCTGCAAAAGCAAGTTCACACTGTGATGACTTCCCTAACACATAAGGAAACACGTAATATTTTAATAACATGTACAGGTCAGATCAAAGAGTAATGTGCAGCACACAGTCCATCAAGTTCAAACAACTCCACATCAGCTCTTTAGGGGCAAAACCCTTCCTTATACCTGGCTATAAATAATAAGCCAGGATACGTGTACACATGAATGAGGAGAATGAAGCCTAGACAGAAAACGGAATTAATTATCTCTGAATTAATCTAGAATAGTAATTTCTCTTAAAAAAGGAAAGAAAACAGAATTCAGTCTAGAATAGTAATTTCTCTGAAACAACAAAGAAAACGGATATAATTTGAGTGTCTCTTTGTAAAGGAAACGTGGAAGAGGGGTTACTGAGACTATTAATCCTCTCTTACAATGAAACTCATTTGCAACACTCATGCCCCAGAGGAGAGAACAGGTCTAAAAGTGACTGACAATTAAAAGCTACAAAATCGTGTTTGCAATTTAAATTACTGAAACAGTGATTGAATTGGGAGGCTGTACGTTTTGGTTGAGTGGGCGGGGAGGCTTTTAGTTTGTTTTCAAATATGGGAGTCTGGAGGCACGGATGATGCACAGCCAGGAGTGCCATGCACGGATGGACGGATGGATGGATCCATGCTGGCCTGGCTTCCCAAGGATGGGCCACATGCTACACGGCCAGGCAAGGGGACTAAGCAAAGATCTGACAGATGCAAGAACACAGCAACACAGAGGGGAGGCAGAGCACATCCACCTTTTTCCAACAGCAGAGCGTCATCTGTCAGCATGCAGCACTCCTGTTTAAAGCCAAACAAAATTACAGCAATTGTGGAAAAAAGAATCCCAAGTATCTAACAGTGATGCAACACAGGAGATAAACACATGCCAGGACACTGCCAACACTCCACAAACTGCATCATCCTAAAAAAGCACAATGAATGTGCTTGCAAGAGCCAGACTGCACAGCAACAGTTACCCCCAAACCCCTTTTCAGTTCAGAGCTTTTTGCAACACATACCTTTAGCTTTTTTTCCACCAAAGCAACCAGCATCATCTTTCTTCTTCTTCTGAGAGCCTCCTGTGCCTGTAGTCTGACCAGCATCTAGCTCTTGGTACTTATCAGCTCCAGGGACCTCTTTGTGGACGTGATAGGAAAGGTTCCGCATGATGCACACACAGTTCTCCACAGACTGTTAGACAGAAATTTATGTTATTAGAAGCATTACACTCTCTTACCTGCAAACCATTATGTTGTACAGAGGAGGGCTTGGGGAAATTGAAAAAAGAAGGCCACCTGTCCCAGAAAAAAAATGAAAAAACGTGTAGCTCTCAAGGAAGATTTAGTCAAGACCCTTAAATTAAAGTTCATTCTTCTTCTAAACCCAATTTTATTCTTCCAAAAGCGAAGCACTTCATAAATAGTATCCATTCAAAATGAAAACTCTCTAATCAAAAATACCACTTGATCTTACATAAAGAATACAATTCACCAAAAGATCAAACACACTGCAGAAAATGATCATATAAGGATCTTATTTTAATCCAAGTCTCTCTCTCGTTCTTCCAACGTTTACAATCTCCAAGGGGCCCATTTTATTAAATTTTCTCTGGGTCAAAACCCAGGCCTTGTGAGGATTTCAATGAGAACACACGTTGTCCTGTAGTTATAGCTAATCCACAGCACATCAGGTTCTGACAAGAGCAATGCTCTGTAGATTGCAATGGAAACCACCAGGAGGTTACAAAATCCACTTCCAAAATTACCTGATTAAGTAACAGGGCTTTGTAACTCCCTTGTACAGGCCATCACATGGTGGCACTCAAAAAGAATAAAATAATGATGCTTTACAAACCTTCTGGTGATATAAAGAAATAGTATGCTCTTTTTTAAACAGGTTAAAGTTATGATATTCCTCATGCATATAAATACACTTTTAAGTGCCACGGGATGAGATGATGATAAAAACAGATTAAAAGAACATGCACCAAAAAAAAAAAAAAAAGAAAAAAAAAAAGCCACAGTGACAAGTGCTGCACGTCTGAAAACATTTCTTAATGTCTAAGCACTTCAGTCTTTAGAGATGGTGCTGAATAAAGTCTTTAAAATGGAAACTGACTCCTTTGCTGCTTTGTGCAAATGGGACTCAATTCTGATTTGGAGACTGCACTTAGAAACGGCAGTTAAACAACGCAGAACAACAGCACTAATGTCACTGACAATAAAGGACTACTCTCCCCACCTCTCCCAGCCACCAGCCTTCGCTCCCCCATCAGCCATGGAGGGAAACACGGCAGCAGCTGCCGACAGCCCAGCAGCAGCACCGTGCACACCAGAGAGGAGAAGAACAGAATTACTCTATTTTCTAAGGCAAGCATAATCCTCTTCTGATACCAGCAAACAGAAGGTGGATCCCAGTGCAACATTCCCGCCTGAATTAAGGGAAACATCCACTGCGTTTTAATGCTCAAATTCACCTTATTGTCTGTATCCTTCTTGCCAACCGCAGACTGCAAAGCGTGAAGGAGGGCATCCACCAAGCCATCACACTCCCTTAGTCTTCTGCGTGCTTCTGCTCCATCTGAGCTTACATTCCTGACAAGACAGAGAGTTAAAAGAAAATTTAGCCCTGTAACCTTCACTATAAAGTTGAAGGTGCATTGATTTATACTACAATTATTAAGAACTCATCACCTTGGATGAACAATTAGGAGGCCAAGTAGACTGACAAACCTACTGAATCTCAGCAAAATATGGGCAATGCACATCTGCAACTCTCTGAGCCTGAACAAAAGGGGCAACACGATCCCAGAGGTGCCTACAAACACATTTCTTTGCCTTGCTGGTGAGCCCAGGGACACACCCTGAACAGGGCCAGAGTTTGCAGAGCAAACAGCATGCAAACCAAAAATTTAATTTCAAAACCTGCAGTTTTAAAATGAAAGATACTTTCACCACCTTAGGAAAAGCATGCAAAGTCACGAGATCACTCAGCAGCATCATGGCCACAGAAACTGAAAAAGCCGTGTGCAGTGGACTCAGTACAAAGCCTGGATCAGTCACCTTCACTGAGTAAAGGACAACAATTTACATGGCTTTAAATTTCTCAAAACACTGCACAAGAGAATGGCACAGGTAGAAGAGAGACAGACTGAAAGGCTACCCGGAGCTGTTAAAAGTTACATTTATCAATGACTGCAGAAATTGTCAGAGGGGACCTTTGAACTTGGCCTCACTCATCCAGTGAGCACAAACTGATACCCCAGCCTTGCATAAACATCAACCTGCCATGACCCAATAAATAAAATTCTTGTCAATCTTTCAAATGCCTTCCCCCCCTCTCCTTTTTTCTTTAGGGGGAAAATGAAGTGACAAAATTGTTCTTAATGGTGCTCACTGACCAAACCCATATGGAAGGTCTTCCCAATGCTGAAAAGCAGTAATTTCAATGACAACACTGACAACTTTTCAGCTTTCAGGGTCTTTGAATCCCACAAACTCGTGCAAGGTTACCTCTCAAAAGCTCAGGACACCATCATTACCTTCTGCTATCAGGATCATGCAGCCAGTTTTTGCTTTTAACTAGAGGGACTGCCAATCTCCAAGTAATTAACAAATCAATCACGGTCCCCTCCCGTGTCCTGGTCATCCTGGCGGGCTGCTGTGTTAATTGGATAGCTAAGAAAACCCACATTTTCTCAGAGACCTCTCAAAATCTGAAGGCACTTAATTGTGAGCTGGTTGCTGTAACAGCACATTAACTTTCAATTAAGAATACAAATGGAATGTACAGATAAATGAATCCTTTCCTCAAATCCTAACACAGCCTCACCCCTAGCAATGGACGATAGGAGGCAGGTAAAGTGGATATTAAAATGATTCCACAGGATATATGGAAGAGAATTCTACATGCTGTTTTCCCATCTCCAGTTGTACTAATCCTTTTGTATCAAAAACACAAATGTGAATTTTAATGTCATGTCTTTCTGAAACTGAAATTAGAATTCAAATTCTCCGAGACACCTTTCAGGAGTTTTAACAGTAAATGATAGCAGCTCCACGTTCAAGCACATCTATTAATGTGAAACACTACTTATTAAGCTTCAGGGTGACAGAAATGCACTATAAATGGCCTTATTTGGAGCTCTGTATCACATCTTTTATTCCCTCATTAAGTCTTACAGTGTTAGAATTCATAAGCAACACTTGCAGACTTAAAAAAAAAGCAGAACAACTCAACCTTCACACCTTTCTTGCCCTTTGGCCCATTCAGATGAGATTTTTCTATGGTTCATTAGTGCTGCCACACTTGCACCACATTGTTTTTGCTTTGGTTATGAACAGCATGACAGTATTGTGTATTGTGCTTTCTTATTTCTTCATCTGTACTGGGGTTAATATCAAGCTAGACACTGATAAGGTTATAAAAAAAAAAATTTTAGAAGTGCATCAGTAAGAATGTGGCCTGCTGATATCACTTACTGCCTCTTCAGCTATAGAAGAATTTACTGAAAATTAATGCCTCAAGAAAAAATTCCCACATATATATCACATATAAATAAGCATGAAAACTCTGCAGGATCAAGTTAATAGCTAATTAATGCTATGACTAAGTTATCCAGACATCAAACTTCACTGTTTTAATGTTTTAACTAGCACATCACAAAATGTATCCTTATGAGCATCTCATGCAGAAACATCTGCTCTATAAATACCCAGCTCTTGCGATTTTGTTAGTCCTCCCTCCTCGGGTAATGAGCTTCCTGCAGCCCATGGGATTTATCTAGCACGGAAGAACAAACCCCATTTCCTCGTGTGTAACCCAGACCCATGGGAGAGCTCAGCTCCCACGCCTGTCCCAGCAGCCCAGGCAGATCTCAGACAGACAAAGCCCAGGGAGATCAGCACCGGCCTCACGAGCTGCTCCAGCACAGCAAAAGGCAGTGAAATCTCCCAATCCCCGTGCGAATATTTGCATTTCAGGTCCATGCACAAATATGCCAGACATCTCTCAGCTTTAAACTAAGCCTCACCCAGGCCAGAAACTTCCAGAAACTCAATGGAGATGTGCAACATATGGCACCCAGACCTGGAGAAAGTAGAGAGTTTTGCTTTTCATTGAACTTTTCTACACATTAGACAAGTATTGTTTTACACCAGGAGTAATTCTTCAGAGGATGGAAAACAGAAAAGCAGCTGAGACCACAGCTGAGGCACTGCTAACGGTGTTACTTAGGAGACAGGCTGCCATGCAACAACTGGAACAGCCTCAAGATTTCAGAATTAAACAAATGATCTCAGTGACTTGCTTGCCAGGGCCAATTAGTATCAAGAACCTCTGTAGATATAAGTCAAAGTTACTTATTGAAGTTTGAACGACTTGAAAAAGGAACTCTGCAGGGCTATCGAGGCCCTGATGATGGGCAAATATCCTGTGACAAATGAAAATAAAATTGACTGCCCATTCAAAAGGGTGGGAATGGTGAGGAGGAATAACCTGAACTATTTTTACACAAACCAGTGACAAATGAGACCTGCCATTCATCCCCAGTGTTCTGTACAGTCTGCTTCCTTTCCCTCTTCACCCCCAGAAAGGCCTCTGCTGCTTTCCCTGACTTTCCTGCTTTTCAGTACTTCTCTTAGAGTCTACTGAATGAAAAATGTATTTTAAGAACAGAAATGTCTTTCTTATGTCACACTACAAAGGGTAACAGAAATCTTCAGTGTGCTTTCTGTAAATATACACAATACAGTCTGAAGAACCATTCTAGAAATAAAACATGGAATTATTGCCCATGTGACTCAAAGTACATAGGAAAGAAACCAACTGGATGACTGACTTTATGTGAAACAGTAAAGCACAAATCTCATTCCAGAGATTTTAAATCTCCAGCCTTTAGTTGGAAAAAGCAACCTGGATTCTTCCTCAAATTCTTGGAGTCCAGACTGCAGCCAGGACTACCGAAAGAGAATTTGCAAGGATGTTGCAATATATGCTTTCCCTGGGAAAAAAACCCAAACAAAACAAAGAAGCACTAAGTAAATGTTAAATAAAAGTAAATACTACCAGCACAGAAACACATCAGGCTAGGAATGCAGTCTGTTGGTATTAAAGACTTCAGAAAATGGGGGCAAATGAGCTGAGAAATCTGTTCAGGCCTTAGATAAGGTTATCATTATCACCAAAGAGTAGTCTTAGTAATACGCAATTTTGAATGCTACATTTACATGTGCAGAACAGAGCTGGCATTCATCACCCCCAGGAGAGGTGAGCTGTTACTACTGTCTGTGCCACACACCAAAATTATCTTCAAGAGAAAAGACTTAAAAGTAATTAAGTACAGGGTACTTAATTTGCACTCTTTCAATGCAATCATGTGGCAATGCCCCCTCTGTGCTCTCCCTAACAATTTGACAGACAGAGTGGAGATGTGGAGAGCTTTTGGAAAGTTGTTTTTTTTTTAATGATGAAGAAAAACTTGAAAATAAAGGCAGAGACACGTTTTTCTCTGGAAATGAATGTTTTTCCAAGACTGTTGCTGTGTCTGTCACTTGTCTGGAGAGCACCATCGGTTGCTATCCCACAGTGCTGCAGACGAAGCCGAGGCCGCAGCGTTACTGAACGCTTTCCCTCCTGCCTCGCTTCAGCAGGTGTAAAAAGCACTTTGTTTAGCGATCTAGCTGGGAATGAAGACAACAGGTTGGAGACTTAGCTTTTTCTATAAATAGAAAGCTGAACTGGAAATTTCTGAGACATCCTCCTAGTAACACATCCATCTTTCCCTGGAAGAATCACAGCTGAGAGCTGAAGCACAGACAGTGATGAGTCTTTCCAAGCCCTTGCTAGACTGACCAGCACCATCACTGAGGCTCTGCTGTCCAGACACTGAGTTTTGCATACTTCAGCTGATAAAAGACTACCAGCTTCTCACAAGTCTAACTTATATTATATTAGTTGTTCTGTCCACCTACTCTGGCAGGCAGAACCCTTGCTATACAAACACCCTTCCACACCCACACTCTACTTCACAATAAAGAAATTTTTCTTGGGATGGCAGCCAAAGGAGATGGATCAATAATAGCTGTAAGCAAATGAACTCTATTTCCAAGAGTATTTCTAGGTCCACCGTGTCTCAAAGGAGGAATATACAACACTTAAAAATCATTCCATCTTTTCATGCAGAAATAGAATGGATTCCATACTTCAGTTCACATGAAGTACCAGAAAGTTTAATTGGTATTAAAGTTCATTGTTCTGAAAACAAGAGAGAAAAAGAAAGAAGCTGCTGTGGCACAAAGATAGCCTGATCCAGGCAGCTCTGGTCAGAGAGCCCTGTACAGCACAATGGAGCTTGGCAGCAGAGAGCTCAATCAGAAATCACGCAGAGAATATGGTAAAGAAAGCAGAAAGAAGACAAAATCCAAATGAAATGCACAGAAAGCCAGAGGAGCTCTACTAACGGGGATTTAGGTAGGGAGCAGCTGTTCAGACCTGAGCAGGAGATCCCACTGGACATTGCTGCTCTACCCCAGCATTCACTGACCAGTTACACCCAAGAGAGCAGCAGCAGAGCAGCCCCTGTTTCTTTGCAAGTAAACCCTTTCACCTATTTAAATAAAGTGATTGGTTTTGTTTAGTTGACCAAATGCCCAAGAGGACACAGCAAAAGCCACCCTAAGAAAGGGCTTCACGAGCTTAGTCTGCGCTCCAGCAACACCAGCACAGAGCAGGAGATCTACAAGGTCCCCTGTCACACCTCATACTCCTGTCAGCACTGCCTAGAAGAGCCCTCTCCAACAGGCTGGGGCTCAAGAGTACAGTTTAACAAAGGATGTGCTTGACATCTGTACCTTGTTATTTGTGCCATTCTATACCCAAAACATCTTGTAATGCCTCTTCAGGAAATGCTGACTGGTTACCTCCTGCATGACCTACTTGGAGGGCCTTAGCTTGCTCTCCTGTAATGCAAAATGATGCAGAAACACATTACATGAGAATTCCACGATGCCCAGCAGCTACTTTGCCTCCAAATTGTTCCAGTCTCTGCTTGGAGGAAAGGCCAAAGGGCTCTGCTTGTTTTATCACACATGCTTGCTGCCATGTGAGAAGAATCTCAAGAATACAGAAACGAGGTGGCATTAACCTAACAAAGGATCATGGCTCACAAGCCTTCCAAAGCAGACTATGTCCATTACAGTGACTGCAGTGAGCTCTGCTGCACTCCTGCTCTTCATCCCACCACAGCAACAGACATGTTTGCAGATTCCCTCTGCTGACAGCCAAGGGAGGAGGGACCTAGATTCATTCCTAAGTAATGACAGAAGGCAGTGAGCAAGTGCACAACTTTAAATTTATACCTCAAGATATGATTGTAAAGCATTAAGGTTGCATGTAACTAGGTTATGTCTCTGCTGCTAAAATCTATGCATAATTTATTTATATTACAAGCTAAACACCAGGAACTGTCAGGAGGAACCCTAACAGCTCCTTACTAGCACGAATTAAACGCTCTGCTCATCATATAAGCCCCAGGACAGCCATATGCTGTGATCCTGCACAGTATCAGTAAGCTAATTAAGAAACTGCCTTCGCTCACTCCTCTCTTTTGTGTGGGTTTTTAATTTGAGTTGATTTTTTCCAGTCTGGGTTGGGCAGATAAGCTTCTCCTTTTTCGTGCTGCTTGCTGCTTCCAAAGTGAAGATTCACAGGCAAATTTCGGTTCCGTTTGTATCTCTTTCTAAAACTATTCCTTCTCTCAAAGTCCAGTTCAGAAGTACCTGTTGCACACCACAAGACTGACAGTACCACCAGCTCCAGTACCTGCAGCATCAACCTCCCAAAGGCTGCACCCACTCTGGACACAACAGGAGCACAGCAGCCTCCAAGCACTGCGGGTGAGTGGGGGACAGAGCGTCTGCCCTCAGCTCTGGGTGGGACAGGGTAGCATTAACGTTCAGAGGGGGTCTTCTCCAGATATCTTGGTTAATGACTGCCCTGCAAAAGCACAGGAAATGCCTATTTGAACCAGGATCAGGGAACACACTGAGGAAGAGGGAACATCGAACAAACGACTTTGTCAAAGAACTCTTTTTGGAGTAAGGGGAGAAGTGTAGCTGCCAAGCAGGGCTCTGTACTAATGCACATTTACTGCTGATAAAAAAGAGGGAAATATGCATTTTCAGGTGCCAGCCTTTAGTTTCCATCTTCTCTGTTCTGCCATGCTTCAGTGAGCAAAGTTCCCCTGACACCAAGGGCAGCTCGTCTGGCAGCACCACAGCAGCGTCACCTGAGTCTCACCTCCCGCGCCCTGCTCTGCACCAGGCAGCACTTCCAGGTCAAAGATTTGCACTTAAGTGCCTTCTTACTGCAGTCAGCTGCAGATGAAGGCTGCCTCCAGTATGCAAGTGCACACAGGACAAATATTATGTGACTGTCACCACATACTATTATCATGCCTGCAGGATGTAAAGACGGATAGAGCTTGAGAGTAATGCATTTTGAAAGCTCTAATTCCCAGGCACTTTTCTTCAGAGAAAAGCCACACATTAATCATTAATAAGAAAGGAGGGCATAAGAACCTGGCTTTGACAACCTTACCTCTTTTCATTCCTCAAATTCGGCACGCAGAGATGGGAAAAGAGGCACACCAACATCACTGATATACTCAGTACAGGTGTTTTCAGGGGGGCAGAGAGAGAAACCCTTTGTGCCCAAACAAGACCTCACGTTGCTTGACAAACCTTCTTTACCTCCACGTGCCTCACAGACATGCACACTCCTCCTCCAGACACTGTGTGCAGTGTCTGTCTGGGCACACACACATGTTACAAATAAAGACATGAGGACTCACAGCATTACCTGTGGCCGAAGCACTGCAAGTGACATCTGCAGGACAAGACGTACATGCGTGCAGAGTAAATGCTCTCTGTACTCCTCAGAAAAAGGCACATTTCAAAACCACGGAACTACTGCTATTTACCAGCTTCAGGGGAAGGTACACACAAAGGTGCCAGTCCCACCCTAACGACTGAGTGAAGATCAGTGAAGTCTACATCCCCTCAGGCACTTAGGAACCTGAACCTCACCAAAGCCAGAAGGAGACAGGGCTATTAAAAATTAGACCACAAAAAGGTTTATACCATTAATCTTGCCTGTAATTATGTCAGTGCGGTAGCAGAACAGCAAATAAATCCACACTTCTCAGGTCTCCTGTTACAGCTCCAGCCACCAGGCTGTCCCTTCCCTTCTCAGGGGCTGATGTTGGACAAGCTGTTACGTGCAATCTCCATCTAAAGAATGCGTGTTTTTAGGGAAAGTCAGGTGGCTGCAGTTTGTTTGTGTTCATACACCTCAGCCAGGGCTCTGAACCCTGAGGCTATTTGTGAATGTGAATTTCTGTGTACTTGGAGAACTGACAAGAAATGCTGCAACTACAGATGGTACCCCTGGAAAAAGGAGCACTTTGCATCTGTTTGCTATGCAAATTAATTCATTTAACATTTGTTGACAGCAGGTCAGTTTAGCATAGGAATCAGGCTAGAAAGTTGGCAATTTAGGAACTAAGTTCTACGCTGTCCTCTTAGAAGTGAAAGAATCCAAGAGAGAATTAAAAGTAATTAGGCAGAAAACAGCAATTAAGCTCAGAATGAATTTAATTTTTAAACCATTAAAATCCTTGCTGCTTCCAGAGAACTAGGAATCATGGTGGATATCAACACAGAAAACTAAAGAGATGATATGACTGCAGCAGTGCTCTGACCCACAGATGCAGCAATTTCCCTCCAAGGCAGGGAAGCACCTCAGGAGAAAGCAGGGGAAGGTCTCTGGCACTGTCTGGGTGCTCAGGAACCACTGATCCATCTTTCCCACAAGAATTCAACTCATACTCTTCTCCTAAAGCACCTCAGGGTCTGGGTAAAAGTTGTAGGAAGGATCATGAAATGGCCACGGGAAGATGCACCAAATCATTTCATTATTTCAACAGGAGCGCAATGTGAAGACAAATGCTTCTGGATTGCAAATCCCACTAGGGATTTAAGGGTTTAAAGGAATAAAAAAAAAGGCAGTAACTAGAAGAGACATTCTCCACATACCTAAAAGAATACAATACAACATGAAAACATAAAACTGGTATTGTAAATGAAATGAAGGACCATCTGTGCATACTTAATGATTATCCTACAGCAAGCAAATGTCTTCCTTACTTCTTCCCCAATCCTACTATTTCATAACCAAAAAATCCACTTCACTTTTTTACTGTTCCTTTCCAGACTTCTGCCATAGATGTTTCTTTTATCAGCTTCAACAGAATAAAAGAACATCCCTGTTTTATAAAATTACACCCAAGGCAGCATCCCTCACAAGGCTCATGACCATTTGCAGCAGTAAAGTGATAATGGATATTGCAGATCTATTCATCATACTGGATCTGCCCTGAGAAACAAAACATAGCAACGTCAGAGGAAGCATCTTTTTCCTGATCTTGGGCTGAGAAGGGACACAAAATTATCACCACCTGCACTAGTTTCTGAAAACTTCAGTGTTTCTTAGTCAAGATTATAAAAGAGCATCCAATAAATTTCATTATCAGATCATACTTTGCAAATTGGACACTCTGCCAAGTTTCCAAAGGGGAATACAGGATTCCCCAAACACTTGTTTGAACCGAGTTTTTGGCAAGTCAAGTGCAGAGTAAGATGGCACAACAGAACCCACCAGCCATGTTCCAGATGACACCAGGATTCCAAATATCCCTACAATGGTCATAGTCATAGGAGAGGGCTGGACTTTTAGAAGGGGCCCTTTTAATAAACACTGATCTGAAGTCAATTTAGACCTCAACCAGCTGCTTTTCCTCCTCTGGAGGAATTCCCACTGGCTCTGTGTGTGTGCAGTCAGCTACCGTAGCTTGGAATGGACACCACTGAGTATCCCAGGTAATCCCAGAGTGAAGTAACACAGTGAAACAGAGAATGTGAATGACTTTCTCAATGATAAACTGTGAGCAGCTTCTCTGATCTCCAGCTTGCAAATGACCAGGTCCAACGGTACTCAGCATCAGACACAGGTAACAAGCAGGTCCATTGCTGGGTGCAAGTCCTGTGGCCACACAAACTAAAATCAGTATCAAGCATCACAGAGGGATTTTTGTTACTTAGAAAGTGTGTAAATCAGGGATAGAAAGCCAGTAAGCCACCTCAGCTCCAGCCAAGGGGCAGAGTCCATGGATCATGGCTCTTACCTCGTGAATCAATTGCCAGCCCTGGTGCAGGTACAGATCTCTGCCCAGCTCCTGGCTCCAGTTCCTGACCCTGCTGCTGAAGCACCCTTCCATCCCCCCTGTACCTGCCACACCACACTACCCCTGCTGTTATACCAGCTCTTAATCCACCCCAGGCACGTGGGCCAAGGTGACTTTGTAGGATACAACTCACCCTGACCTCCTCAGACCTGCACATACACCAGCACCTGAACCCCTGAAGGCAGGAGGGAGAGACACTGACAAGTTACACAGGGACAAATGGGTAAGACTGGAAAGGAAAGTGGGATAGATCAAGAATTGAAGAGGTAAGGGTAAATAATGGTAGTGTAGGAGTTTTTTTAATTACTTGTTTTTAATTATTTTGAAATGAGTCTTTCCATGGCTCCACATTATCAAAGGAGAAACCTAGATTAAGAACAAAGTAAAGATGAGTAAGCAGAGTTTAAAAAAAAGGCAAGTAATAATTAACTGGCTGTTCATGCTGTGAATCACTGAGTTTGAAACAAACTCGCCCACATCTGTTGATAAACTTCATTAACTGAAAAAATGATACTGCAATGAATGCTATCCTGCATGCACAATGCCTGTCTTCTGCTTAGATACCGAAACTGCAAGGACACCTGAACCCTCAGAAACTCAGAGACTGTATTGGGTATTTTGGAAGACAATGCAGCTCACACCTGAGGCTCACTTCCAAAGGGGACAAGGGAGGCTGGCACATCATCAAGAGGCCTAACCTCCCAATTAAACATCACACTGGTGAACAGTTTGCAGTCTGCCATAAGCTCCATTCGTGGAAAATTGAATTTCTAGGACCAGCTACTGTGTCAATGAGAAAAGCGTAGGCAAAGGGGTTTTTAAACACTCATGTCTGTCAGACAGATGGCTGCAACAATTTATTCTCTGTTGGTGTTAACTATCACATCTTGCTGCTGCTTTTAAAGATGAGCTGCAGAGGATTTCAACACACAACACAAAATAATTTCCAACAGTTTTAATGTTAATTACTCTTGATATGTCCATTTACACCCCTAGATCTGGAAGTGCTCTACAAAAGGTATGTGTAATATCCCTGACATGGGAACAGGAAGCACCATCGGCTCAAAGACAGCTCATTCCACCTGCTCCTGCATCTGTCTTGCTCCTGGACCCACCTCACTGCAAGAAGAGGGGAGACAGCAGGACAGTTCTCCCCACCTCCTGTGCAAGAGGGTGCTCTCTCCATGGGCCAGCAGAGACATGGACAGACTTCCTTTTCCAGATCACCTTTCCCTGCTATCACATCCCCAGCCACCTCATGCAGCCTCAATGGAGCACGAGATCACCCTGCCCCACATCCAATGGAAGCTTCCAATTTTCCACAAGGAAGCACCAAGTCCCTTCTGGCTGTGAGAGCAGAGACCACAGACAAAAGGACTGGAATACATTTCCCCCTTCAACAGCAGAAGCAGCCACCATTCACTTGCTGCTGTCCTGATGTGTTTCAAGTGCACCAGGACCACTTTTAAATACCAGAAGTTCAAATTCTCTAACATCTCTCAGTACTATGGTTCACATCCCTCTCCAAAAGCTTTCAGAATATAATGTCCAAAGGGGCACAAGCTTTAGAGTTTCCTGTAAAATCAGTGCCTTACTTTAAAATTAAATAAAACAAATCCAAACTCAACCAATCAACAAACCCAGAGATACCCCAGAATACAGAAGTTCAAGTGGATCCACATAGTAATAAAATTTTATGATGTGGATTAGGCTAGTCTACTAATGACCAATTTATTGTCTATACTTACTGGAGAATCTCATATTCATTGAGATAATCCTTTTATTCCCTCACCATGACTAATTTCCTCTTGCAGAACACCCTTAGAAAACGAGACACTAGTAAGTAAAAACTTATGATGTCTGGAGTCTGCTTAAAGGAGCTCAGTTTCCAGTGGGACTGCAAATAATTTCAGTAATGGGCCCTTTCAGAACACTTTTCATTACTTTCTTCATTTGTGAAGTTACTCAGGGGAATAGTTATTGCAATTTAGAGACCACAAGCCCAAGAAACAGAAATGAACTGACTTCTGAAGATGCACTAATCAGGAGAAATCTGACAGGAGCACACTTCAGAGCAACAGAAGGTACAATGCCAAACCTTTATTAGTTTTGTTCAAACTAATTGACTTCATCACAAAGCTGAAGAATCTAAACTGCGCACAACTATTTTATCTCAAAAGAAAAGCAAAATGAGACACACTGTGTTTAGGGAACATTGGTTCTTTGGGTTTTTGAGACTGCATTGGGACTGCTCCTGACCCCAGCTTTTGGCAAGGACCTGCTCTCAAGGTGCTTTCAGAATTGCAAGTACAGTATCAAACTAGAAAATGCTCCTTTGCAAGGACTATTAGAAGGAATGTTTAGGAATTAGGAGCTCCTGTTCTCCACTGAAAAACCCCCGGCCGTGCCTTACCGCAAGCAGCCAGAGGTGTTCTTGAACACCGTCGTCCACTCGGCATCGCGAGGCTTCGAGTCCTCGTTGGGCTCGCTCTCCCAGCCCGAGTGGGGGATGATCACCTCGTTGGTCAGCGTCTGCAGGCCGTGGTTGATGATGACCATCTTCAGGGGCTCATAGGACGATAAATTCCACAGGGTGCCTGCAGGAGATTATGAAATAACCAGAGGGTAACAACTACTTAAAATCTGTATGTTGAACAGAATCACAGGACTCACGGAGAACTGCTTGAAGGTTAAATCACAAAACTAAACAAGAAGGCGAAGCAACTTGATGAGATGCCAGACCAGAACTAGCTTAGGGAAAATCCCACAGCTTCTTCAACAAAGCAGGGAAGTACTTTTATCAACGCACAGATATTGTTCAACTCATCAAGCCCTACAGAGAGTACATAAAAGTGATGTACTATGGGAGATTAATACGATTTTTCTGCTGTATAAAGATTGTGTTACACTTTCAAGTCTAACTATGCCTCAAAAAGCAAAAATACATCCAGTGAAGCAGACAAGTATATTAAGCAAGTCCTAGGAGGGATGAATTTCTGGAGGATCACTGATCTTATGCTTATCTTCTACACAAGATAATATTTCATTCAAGTCTCCTCTCTATTATTTACTTTCACATTTTCCTGTCACAAGCAATATCTGTGTTCAAATCTCCTGGTGCCACAAGCACATGATTCCTTGAAAAAGCTCAAAACCAAAACTCCCGTGTCTTTTCATTTTTACCTCAATTAGGAGCCAAAGCAGACAGAAGTCTAACATCAAAACAGAGTAACAGAACAACAGCTTTATAACTGCAAAATACCCAGTGTTAGATAAATGATACAACCTCCCAGCAGACCTGTATCAGTGTCCTGACAGTTATTACTCATTAGAGTAGGACTGAAACAGAACACTGACTTCAGAGGTAATTTCTGCACAGACCCAGCCTGGTACCATCTGAGAACTGTCAGTAACAACACTTGGAGGGAGCCAGACACACACTTTTGGTCTCCAGAGAAAAGTGTGAGCTCTAACAAAATTTCAGGCAGACCAAACAGAAAACCTAGATTCCCCAGAACACACAGGAAATCTTTCCTAAGCAGATCTGATATTAACCTGAGGCTCCCTGTGTTATGAATTTCTGCATATTACAGTACAAACTGTAGATCTCCACCTCATTGTAAATACATCCAAAAAACACAGCAGAACAACAAAAGCGAAACCTTTTGTTTCAGTCCCTTCCAATCTCCCCAAGTTTTAAAACCTACAATTTTCAAGTTTTAAAGACAGCCGGGAAAAGGTTTTGGATCTATTATCATGTGGCACAGCCTGACACAGGGGCTTGCAGGGGCCTAGCAGTGACTGGATATAGGATATCATATTCATTAATAAAGAAACTCTGAGGCAGACAACAGAATGAACACCATAATGTTTCTTGCAGTCTTTTTTCTAAAGTCATACAAAAATAATGCTTTTTTGGCCTACTGCCCTTGCCATTTATAGACACACTGTATGAGATTTTTATAGCCTAATTCTAGCTTTCAAACAAGACTGTGTAGGTAAAATATGAATCTTCTCTTTGTACCCATTACAATAAATCACCCTTTGTTGCTGCAAAACAACAAATGTTGGAGAATAAGAAAAAAAGCAAAACCAAGCAGAAAGGGCTAATTGGCCCCATTTTGTTATTGAAGAAAGCCTTTACTTCTCGTAACAAACTGGCTCAAAAATATACAACATACAAAAAACAAATGCAAGTCAATATTTATAATAAAACTTAAAAACCCAGACATATAAGCTACCATGTTAATTCTAAATACTTCACTAGACTTTCTTCAGTTACTGTACACCAATTTCTTAAGCACGTCAGATTCACTCATAAAAATAGTAAGTACAATTAAATCCCGAAATACATGGCTGGCTCAGGACTCGAAAATTCAAATGCAAAATCTGAACAGCCAGCACTGAACGAGATGGATGAATCCCAGGAAATTATACAGGATAATCATCTCTGGAGCAAAGCTAGATTCAAACTGAGAACAGTGGGTGCCCAATCCCCTGCTTCTGGAGGTTCCCTCTCAGGACGATAAATGGAGCATGGGGTATTTGCTGTGGTCAAAAACCCACAATTTGGAAATGATGGCATCAGCCAAGGAACACTACAGGGTTCCTAAGGATCCTGTTCTTCTGAAACTGCAAAATATTGCAAAAGGAAACACTGCTGAGATGGGGAAGAGCTAAGTTTTAAAATCGGACAGCCCTTCAATGTTAAAAGCTCTTTCCTGAACGCACATACTGCTTTTGCACCCAAAGTGAGAGTCCGCTTCTTCCCCTTTCCTGGAGCGCTGACATAATCTGTTATCTCTAAGTGGAACTACAAAGGCAAATTTTACTGCTCAAGAAGAATCAGGCAGACATGTAAGTGAAAAGTCAAAAACACCTATAAAATTTCCAAGAGGTCTAATATTTCAGGATTGTACTGAAGTTTTCCAGTGCTCAAACCATTTGCTTGTTTTAAGATTTGGATATTTGTGTCTAGATTTCAATACCCTCAACCACAGCATGTAAAATACAATCATCACCTCCAAACTCCTGGTATATTCTTGTTCACGAGTGGTTCTTTCAAGAGACTAAATGCAGCTGGAATTCAGTAGTGTTCAAAGAGAAGTCCCGGTCTGACCAGCTGACAGGACCTCAGCACACATCGGTGCCCAGGAGCTGTGAGTTCTGAGCCAGCTGATTTATCTGCAAGTCGCTAGCAGAGCATTAGATCAAAATATTTCATCTGCAGAGCATTTTGAAGGTCAATCATTTTTCAATTATAACCAATTTGGCAGCAGAAAAATCACGTCCTGCACCACTTAAAATCAGTGCAATGTCATTAAACAACAAAATTACTCCAACGTTCTCACAAAGAACAAAATTATTCATTAAAGCTACCAACTTCTGATTGCTTTTCAAAGAATGTAATAGAATTTTGGTCTTGCATATCTGATGGGAACATTTCCTCCACGAAAACCTTATCGCTCAAGATAAAACTTCTGTAGCTTTCCCAATCAGAACAGTTTTAATTCCTTATCAGCTTAATCCTCATTTCTCTCTTTTTCTCAAGAAAATGATCCACTGAGAGTACAGCAGTACAGCTGCAAGCCTAGCAAGGAACGAAGGAAGAATTTTATGGAGTATTTCTCAACGTTACTTGTGATTTACTTACAGACACTAACAGTTAAATCAAGCTTTTCTCAATGCTGTAGTTAGGAAACATTTTGTAACTCCACTTTAAAAACAAAGAGAAGTGAGATCTATGGTATTTTATGCAAGTATCTTTGAGTTTTGAAGGCAGTTTTTGCACACTTCACAGATCTCTGACCTCAAGGGACATCGTGTTTAGTGCCATTTGCAGGTATGTCCAGAACATCTGGTAAAACACTATGGCACTAACAAAGAGATGGCACTAACAAAGAAGTTTTCTGAATTCTGCTAAAACCAGTGCTATCTGCTGGAAAAAATCTACAGACTGGCTTAATCTGGCAGCAGTGCTGTATCAGTACACTCTAGCTGCTTCCAAAATTCCATGTCAAAACACTTGTCTAACTTGTGCTCTCCAAGACACGTATCCTGGGAAGTGCTCAAGGGAACACACTCGTGGCACACCAAGCCTCGCTTGCTCCGCACTGATGTCACACATCTGATTCTGCCCTCGATGCCGGTAAAACCTCTTGGTTGGTTTGAACTCATCCATGGGGCTTTGTCCCCTCTCCATGACCCCAGTGACCAGAGCCAGCTGCAGCTGCTCCATCGGATTGCTGAGCTAGTGGAGCCATGGCGCTGCACTAAAGCCAAGGACTGGCTCTCCAATGGGATGGGAACCATGCTCTCTTTTGCTGGAAAGGCCCTCTCCAAACAGGGGGTCCTCCTGTCCCACAGGCAGGCAGCGTCCCCAGACAGAGAAACAAAACTTCAAGCCTGGAATTGCTCTTGAATTCAGACAACTGAATTATTTAAACTTCTTTAAATTACTTGAATCTCCTTGGAAAACAGGATTATTTTATCATTTGTCCGTATCTGGGATGACCAGCTGGTGATTACTATTGAGCTTTTGAAAAGCAGCCAATATTGAGTTAAAGAAATATTAAACTGTAGAAAAATCAATGTGTCATACCAAACTTGAATTTGGAGAGAAAAAAAAAAAAANNNTCTAAAAAAAAAAAAAAAAAAATTCAAACCTTGTATAATGGGGTTTTTTTTTTTTTTTTTTTTTTTTTTTTTTTTTTTAAGATTGCACTGTTGTTGAAGTCCCCAGACATTTTACTCCAGACACATCAAAAAAACTTTCATGGCAAAGGTAGGCTTTGGTTTATCACTAGGGAAAAGCACCTAGATAGGAAGTTGAGATTGCTACCAGGAGAACACTGGAATTGTGATCTGAATTTCCGAAGCTGCAGAACACAGTCCTTTTGTAGCAGCCCTGCCTGAACGCTCCCTTTGCACTTCAAGCTGGCTCCTGTTTCTCCCTGCTGACTTTTGGAGCTCATTTTACGAATGGACAATTCCACATTATCAGCCAGGGCTTTGAACACGGACTGCAAGTACAGCAGCACCAGTCACACAGGCATTGCTGGAATATTCTTCTTTTCTGTGCTGATGCTTGAATGTCTCACACCGGATCTGGTGGTATCGTTTTAGACGGGCAATGAAATAATTCCTGGTTAGGTGGAGATTAAATGCACATCATCTGTTACTGGACATCTGTTTAGGTTAATGCCCTTAGTATTCCTGGTGTTTCTTGGTAAGGGGATATAAAGAGCTCTAAATAACAAAAGCCAAGGTGGAATAAAAATACTACATTTAATTGGCAAGAGCAACTGACAAATAAAATGCATTTGAGTTCTAACACTAATTAATCAACGGGAAATCAAAGCAATTGCCATTTACAGTGAAAAGGAAAAACATCCAGTCTGGTTTTGCCATCTCAGAAGTGACTGATTACCACTTAGCATTATAATGATATTCCTTCAGAGTAAATTATAGACTGGCTTCTCCTTTCTTGAATCTAAGGAAATAAATTTATTGCTTCTCAGCACACCAGAAATAAGTTTTGATTAAAGTAGAACAGTAGATAAACAGATATTCTTTGTTTAAAAAAATAAATAAATTTAAGTTTGCCATCATACTAAATGAGTGCAACAAATGGAATATAAATACTACCTGCAGTTTCCATGTTAAGGCAGAGCACAGACTCTCAAAGCACAACCAGCATGTGGCTACTCAGACGTTCTCTGACAAAACAGACAGCTCTCCTTTGCCAGCTCACTGCAAAAAGCCTGGAAAATATCCCTGCTAGTTTCAACACTGTATATTTAGACCTAGTTTGCTAAATAGCCTGTAATGGCTGGGGAAGAACAGATGGAACACCCAAGGCCACTGTTCATCTCAGAGAATTATGATTACCAGTAAAAACTTAAGAGAGCTACTACAATTTTTGAGGAAATTATAAAATTATGATGTTTACCTCTAATGGCTAAATCAATGTTTGCAATAGGGTCTACCTGCAGAACCCAATATTGATAAGGCAGCTGAACAGTTTCGGCCCTGGACCCATTTTCACCCTCACAAAGCTTCTGAAAAATTCTGTTCTGGCACTGAAATTCATTGGAACTGCTTTGGGCTCCATCCAAACATCCCCTGCAGCTTCTGAGAAGAGAAAGGGAAATCCATTTCACTCCTCATGATTTATGGGAGACTGAAGAACAATATCTTTCTCCTTACTTTAAGAGCTGACATACTTTTCCACTTAATAGCTGAACTTTGAAACTTGGCATATACTTTACTGCTCTTTTTGGATGATGTCCAAGACTAAGTTCAAATAAAAACAGGTTAAATAATGGAGCTGTAAGTGTGTGAAAACCCCCTGCAAAATGGGCACAAACCCAGTAACCCAAAATGTAATTCTCCCTTTTCTGATTTCTGCAACAAGCAAATCCATGTCCAGAGCATCAACAGCAGATCCTACGCTCCCTAAAATCTGAGTTTTCCAGCGCTGAAGTGCTGCAACTTTATATAGAGCCTCGGAGTCCTCAGCAGTAGGCTGGAAGTGTTCCTGAGGAGACTGACTGTTCTATAAATATGAGGGAGTGGGGACATGGCAGCAGGATTGTTTTATAAGAGATTAACAAGGAAAGATTTAGATCAGCGTATCTCACCTCACGATTACAACACGCTGAGGGCACGTGCACTACAAATTACCCGTCAGTGGAGCTGCTATAACTCATTTAAGCTTCAGTAACCCAACCACATGCAATTGCATGCTATACACAAGGAGCAGCACCCATTCCTCAGCAGCCAGGGAACCCCAAGTGCACCACACACACACAGAAGATCTCAATCCCCTCCTGACAGGCTGTCACACCACAAACGTGGAGCAGCTACAGAACAGCTGCAGTCAGTGATCTGAATTCTCCTTCAATGCTCTCATCTCCAGAAATCCTTGTTCCTGAAGCTGAAAGAACTGTTCTAAAGACTAACCCATTAAAGAAATCACAGACACTGACCTGTAATTAGCTCTCTGACTTCCATGTCGTTTGTTTTCCGCAACAGCCTGATCAATGCGGGGATCCCATCACAGTTCTTTATGGCCACTTTGTTTTCATTATCCTTCCCATAGGAGATGTTTCTGAGAGCCCCGCAGGCTTTACGATGGACCTCAGGCTTTGGGTGATCCAGCAGGCCCACCAGGATAGGGATCCCTTTCAGGTGCCTCACATCCTTTTTGATTTTGTCGTTCTCGTAGCACAGGTGCTGCAGATAGGCAGCGGCGTTGGACTTGACGGGGTCGATGGGGTGGCTGAGCATGGCGATGACCTCGGGCAGGTCGGGGTCCCTCCAGCGCGGGTCCTTGCGGATGCTGTCGATGGAGGGCGAGCGCTTCCCCAGCCGGTCAATGCTGGCCATGCTGCCTCGCTCCGGCTGCGCCAGCGGCGCGGCGTAGCCACCGTGCAGGTACGGAATCCTCTCCTCAACCATCTCGGTCTCGATGGGGTCATCGTAGCCCCTGGGAGAGGCAACAGTCCCAAGACAAAGAAAGAGGAAAACGAAGAAAAAAAAGCACGTTTAAGCACTTTGTAACTCTGAGTCAATATGGAAATTTCAGCCGTGAGCAAACATTTTAATATCACAAACATCACTGGGGCAGCATATTTACAATTTCCAATAGTTTACTTGTAGTAACTTGAAAATTACCCATAGTTGAGTTCTCAGCAGTGATGGGACTCCAGCGCAGTGTTTGTTTGGCTAGCAGTGAAATGATGACAGGAACTGCAAGCCATCAAACAGATTGCTTTCATTTTGGTCACTTAGCAAAGCAATTACAACCGTGCTGGATTACATTTAGTAGGAAACACTGATCTTCATTAATGCTGCTACTTCTGCAACAAACCAAAACTCTAATTAAAGGCATTCAAGGCCTGGGCAGAGACCACAGACATATTTCAGCAAGTCTGACAAGTTCCACTACATTTCCATGTTGATGCTCACACAAATGTACTCTAAACACTACTCTTAATCGATATAACCATAAACCACCCTTATATGTGTATTTTTTTCCAAACTTTTGCTTTATGGCTCTTTCCTGGACAGGTTTGCTACTGTCTCACTATTGCAGTTAGCTCAGTCAAGCAAGTGGTTTTAATTGCTACAAAATGTTTCTTAAAATCTTTCATCTGAAGCACTGAGTGATGTTATTGAACCATTTCTGATGCCATGCTGAAATATAGACTATTAGAAGTCAGGGAGAAAACGGAGCTTGCTGTCTTCCCAAAGGGACTGCTAATTAAACTGGGGTCTGGGGAGAAGAGCAACCGGAGGTGGAGACTGAACCTAGTGTTGTACAATTAACGTTATTAATGTTAAAAGCGCCTCTCCTGACTTTACGTTGCTTTAATTGCTCTTCTAAACCATAAACTGACTGAAAGGATAAAAAAGGGCAAGTATCCAAAACTCAGAATGAATCTGAAGAAATCCTTTTATTGATGCAGTTATTTGTATATGTATTATTCAGCAGTTGCTCTACACAGTAATTTACACTGCATGGACAGTCGTATTTTCTGTTACAGAACAAAGCTTTTTCCATCACTCCAAGCAGAAAGAAACAACATTGAAACGATTTATTTTTGTGAATCTACACAGGGCAGAAGGAATAACAAAACCCCTTAGCTACTCCTCAAAACTCTGCTTTTACAAATGCAAATTTGTGATAACCAGCATTAAAACTACAACAAAATCTCATTTCTCAAACTCAACCTCATGTTAAATTCTTTTCCACTACATAAAAGCGGCAGAAGATTAATTTTAATAATTGCACAGCTGTTGCTTGCTTGACTTGGTAACTCGCAATTCAGCACATCTCAGTCCTGTGAGCTGCCCACAAGATAACTGTGCACCACCTCAATTACACCTGCACAATTAAGTTTCTCTCTCGTCTTCATCCGTGCAAGTACACAAAGATAATTACTGTCTTGGGATGCAGTTTGTTTGCTTTATTTCCTCAAAGCCTTCCACACAGAACCACACAGATGGGCCTATCTTTCTCATGTTGTATCCTCTTCCCTTTGCCACACAAAGCTCCCTGGACTCATCACATTTGCCAAAAGAAAACTTCAGACTTAGGACTTTAAGTTGCAACAATGTCATGACAAAAGAGAGAGCACCACATAACTCTTGTACCAACAACACTAACTTTTTTAAAATTGTCAGTCACTACTTATTAAATACGAGTGAGAATACCTGAAGTCAAGAATCAATCATTACAAAAGAAAAAGAAAAATGAAGTAAGATCACAACTCTGTCTTAAAACAAGACAGCATCTCTGAAGTATCAGTGGAGAAAAGGAATAAAACAAAACCCCACAACTGCTGGAATAAGCCCACACAGGTCAGATACCTCTGTGGATGAAACAGTGTCAAGAGCCACTGGTAAATGCACCTGTGTCAAAATTCAATGACTGTACCTGGCAGCAAAGAAAACACCTGGACACTTGACCCTTGAAGACCCCAAATCATTATGCAGAAACTCCAAGATCCTGTATGAACCTAGAAGCTGTACAAGAAAGCTCAGCAAAGGCAAGTATCACACCACTTCAGATTCTCATGACTGAATACAGTAATCATGGCTAGGGAAGGTTAAAAAAAAGCCAACAGGGGAAGCAGTTTAGCAAGACAGGCCATCTGCAAAGGCGCAGAACAACTGCTCAGGCAGAGCAAGGCAGAAGTGCCCCAAACCCCATCTCCTCTCTAACAGAGGGGCTGGAAGATCAGACTGGCCAAGTGAGAAAGTCAAAGTGTCTGTCAGGGCATTAAACACACCCTGATCATCAACACATTTACATGCAGGGAGAGCAGAGAAATCCTTTTTCTGAGTCAGACTGGTGTGGGCCAAATGCGACTTTTCACTTCCACATCCTTGGAGCAGCTGTGCTGGGAAGGAAAAGCCACTCGAGACAGAGCAGGACTAACAAGAGCTTCAGCAGATACTGCTCTCAGGAGGCCAAGAGCTCTTTACTATCAGGACTGAAGAGATCTGGTGCTACGCCAGAGTTGCTGACTGCAAGCATCCTGCCTTCTGTTTGCAGCAAGGCAGCCGAGTTTTTAGGATGCCATGGGTCTCACTAATCACCTGTCTCAGGGAATTGATCAAAACATATTCTAGCATAGATAAAAACTGGGAGAGAGCTTGTGGATTTATCATCTTCCTTATGGCTTCAATATAGGCATATTTGAGCAAACAGGTGAAGGATTTAAACATTTAATCCTCAACAACTTCTACAAGTGTTACATTCATTACAGTTTGCAGCTGGTGTCTGCTTTGGATAAAAGACCAGAAAGGCTTGGGATTTCAGCAGGAAACTTTGTGCCAAACATTGAAGAGGAAATGTAAAGACTTTTCAGAATGAGATTCTACTTTTGCCAGGCTCTGTTCCCTGATAGGATACACAAGGGGATTCAAAACCGAAGTGAATCCTCTGCTGAGACAAATCTGAGTTATGGGCCATATGGTTAAAACACCAAAATCCCCTTGACTGGGAACACCTAAGAACTGCCAGTGGATGAGCTGACTCGGGCTGCCTCCTGCCACATCAAACTCTGCCATTCATCACCTTCTGCTACCAGAAATTTATCAAACTGAGAGTGAATTCACACCAAGGAAGAGGCTCAGAAAAAAAACCAAGTATTTTTCAAACTGACCACAATGTTTGCCTCACCCCGTTCAGCCCAGGCACGTCCATATACTCCTGCCCCAAACTAGACAGCAATCCCAAAGTTGCCCACATACACCTGGAATGAGATTACCTAGACCAGAAGTGCTGACTGAAAGTTTATCTACAAAAAACAGGCTTTTCTATTCTGAACTGAAAAAAAGCACCAGAAGAAGAATGAGACTGACATGTACAGGGTAACCAATACTCTCACACTGTCTATACACAACGGAAGACAGACAGACCTACTGCTAAAGTTATTTAATCTAAAATCTGACTAATTTCCTGGTAATAATAATTTGGACCATGAAGTAACCACGAAATATAGTCTCAGTGCCTTAAATCAGCCTTCTGGCACAGACAATTTAACAGTAGAAAACTGTTTTGTTGTTGATTTAGTCAACATAAAAATTTTATACCCAGTCTAGTCTGGAATAGTAACACTGGCAAAAGCTGCTCCAGAGCTCTTAGGGAAAGAAGAGGTCCCATGAATGCTCATACAAGTGCAGGCTGCAGTGATCCACTCTGGAAAGGAATTACCACCAAGGCAAGTAAAAGCTGAACAGAAGTTAATTTAAATAATAAAATGAATTATGACTTGTCATTTTTTTGTTTGTGTTAATTTAAATTTAATGATTAAAAATATTCAAATAATAGTAGGGATGCTTTTTGTGAATAAAAAATATTCAGTACTTCCTGCTTCTCTTTCAAAACAACTGTATATAAAACACCCAGCACACAGAAGGATTAATGTTTTTAAAAACCATAATAAAACATTTAGTATAAAAAAGGCAACCCACCAAATGAAGAAAAAAAGGGCATAAACTCATTTAAAGATGTGTAAATACCTTCACAAGTAAACTTGAGTAATATTAAATCAGTATTATACACCCCAAGTGTTTTCCTCTCACCCCAGTTCATTATGCAACCTGACTTACACCAAGCCAGAGCATATGCTGAGGGAAAGAACAGGAAGTGCCAGGTACTCTTGCAGAAATAACACATCTTACATGAGAGATGCAGTGTGAAGGAAAACAAGAAAACCCAGCCATGAGCAATGGTGAGCCAACAGAGGGAATATTTGCCTTCGTGCATTTATCTGGATTTGGAGATGTTTGTGAGAAGGCACATTATTCCCCAATTTAAAATGAAATATAAGTAGCTTAAAATGAGGCTGGTGCTGACAGAAGAAAAGCACAATAGGTATTTATCTCTGTGATCAAACAGAGCTGGCAAGGGCTGGAAAGAACAATGTGTACCTGTAATCCCCTCGCCTAGGACCCCCTCCAGACAGCTGGGCTGCCTCCTCACCACACAGGGAGCCAGAAGAGAAACCTCCACTCCAGCCCTCTCAGAACAGAACTGACAGGAAGGACTCTTATGTTACCTTTGAGCTGCTAACTAATGAAATAGCACCTACTGGGAAGAAAATGAGAGAATAACTCAGTGAGTCAATCAGTGAAGGAATTCTGTTCAGGACATGATGAGATGCCCAAGCTCAAAGTTGGGGTGATGTAGAACAGTGTCCAAAGTTGTCATTAAACCTGCTCTACACATACAAACTTCCTGAAATCAAAAATGACATCAATTCATCACATTCATTTGATCATTTTCACAGGAATAACTTATTTTTTCAAAAAAACTAGAGAGGAATAATAAATTAGTAATTACCCTCATCTAGTACAAAGCACTACTTGTAGTCTTTATTTTCTTGCACATCAGTAGCGTATCTGAAATGCAGGTTTATTGAATTGTTCAAGTATTTCTTTGAAATGTCAAAAAGTAACTGCATATGAAAAGGTCCTCATACAATCTTCTTATGTTCTCAACAGCTAAAGTTTGCTGCCACAGTCAGGCTAATTATTTGTCAAAGCCTCTTGATCATATTAAATATGGAAAAAAACCTCACAACAAAAGGAATGTGAAAGAAAAATTATGAATTGGTCCTATCCAAACTGCAAGGAACAATAAATCAAAAGGATGTTTAATAAAAACACCAAGAATTTTAAAATGCAAATGGGTACATTCTAAGAATACATTTAATTATTCATTTTGCATACAGTTTGAAAAATGTTTATAAAAAATTAAAAGCATTGATGCCTGACTTCTTTTAACAAGAACTGTAAACTTGCTTAGTTGCAGGGGAGAACCAATCCAAGTCTGATAGATTGATCAGGATTCTGGGACCCACTGGGTCCAGATATTTCCTTCAGCCCCACAAAACACTGATGTGGTTCCACCGCTGGGCTAGTCTGCAAAATCAAAGATATCTCAAGGGACTTCAAGGGTGTTCAGGGAGATACACCTTGATACCTTTTCATGGGGTTTCTGTCTTTTTTTTTTCCTCCCTCAAGTATAGATTGACAATTTGGAGGTGTTTGATTCTAGCTTTAAAATGAACTTCTAGAAATGGGAAGGAAAAAAAAGCTATGAAAGCATGAATGACATAACAGCTCCAAGCAGGAGGACCCTGGGAGAACAAAAAGGTGAAAACAAATCCCACCAAACAACTGCTGCTGATGCAGAAAAGCCTTAGGTCAGAAATGTTAAGTCAAAAGATGGTCTAAACACAGAAGCAGGTGGATCCAGACTCCTTACAACTCTGGAAACTATTCTAAATTAAAAGGGAAAGAATAAGAACTAAATCCATATCAAAACATGAATCATGGGGATATGACTTCAAACAGGCACATGTAAAATTTGTACACCCCTTGGAAAACAAACTATTACAAGTTTTTCAGGTCTGTACAAGATGACTTTCAGCTGAGTAACAGGACTATTTTCCCAAGCCTGTGGGTTGTTGTTTTTTTTCTCAAATGCAAGAGCAGATAGCTGTGAACACGGCATAAACAACTAATACCAGAAAACACAGCATGAAATAGAACGTTCCTCAGAAACTGGGCTGAATCAGAAGTCATTTGTGATTGGTCACTTTAAATGCAACACAGACACTCTCTTCTCCCCTTCTATAGGCATGGGACAAAAATAATGATCTAGTCTTTCAGATCTCTGAGGTTCAGCACAACCAGCCAGACAGCTGAGGGTGTGTGGTTAGCACAGGATCAAGGCTGAGGCTGTCACACACCTCACAAGACAGCTTGGCACCCCTTCACCACCAGGGATCAGCTCGTCTGCAACCCCAACCAGCTGTTCAAAGCTTTTGCTTGGCAGATGTGCACACAACCAGACCTGTCAGGAGACTCACAAATCACAAATCTCTCTTTTCACCTTGCCAGTATGGCATGGCTCTGGGGCAACACAATGCATTCACAAGTCTTTTTTAGCAAGAGGATAAAGAAGTAACCAAGATGACCTTGTAGAAGAAGGTTTTCTTTCTAAATTCAACCTGAAGGCTTCTGCCCAGAATCACTGAAAGGGTTATTGGGCCCTACCCTCACTCTTTTTTTGTATTTCATGTGCGTTTTGCAGTTATTTATGGGCTCTTTTGTCAAGTAATATCAGAACTTACCAGATCACAGAGTCTGAATGTATACGATCAAATACATGAAAGAGCTACAGAATAACACTATGGAAAAAAAACCAGCTTTTACCTTCCTTTGTGAGGTCTTCCCCTCTCTGGCACACCTGCAGACGTCCTCCTGTTCACCGTGGAGTAATCTGGATCCAGTTCATACCCTTCATCATCGACTCCAAGGCTGCGGTTGTCATCCTCCAGTCCATAGGGCTCCGGCTGGAAGCGCTCCGGCTGAGAGCGGTTCAGGTCAACGCTGCTGCCCACCGGCACCTGAGGCTGGGCAACAGGGCCGTAGTTATCCCTCCTGCTGGGCAAGGTGAAGCTGCCATCATCAGGCCGGTAGGTGCCCCCTGGCACGTAGGCGTAGCGGGGCCGGTAGTTGACGCCCCGGGACAAGCTGCCGTAGTTGTCCGAGAGGTCTCCGTAGCCGTCGTGGCCGATGTAGGGGCGGTACTGGCCCTCGTGGCTCTCGGGGTACGAATCGTTGTAGCTGTTGTAGGAGCGGGTTAAGGTGGACGAGGCCTGGGGGGTGATGAAGCGCTCGCCGTTCTTCATGTACCTCCTGTCGATGGAGTCGGTGTAGCTGCCCATGGGCGACGAGCCGTCCATGGAGGGCAGCCCGTCCGGCCCCAGCGGCACCTGCCGCACCGTTCTCGTGGTGACTGTCTTGACCATTTTGGTAACCTGGGAGGAAGCAGTGAGTAAATATGTTAATGTTCTCCTTGCCGCGTAATGGGGTGAGACACAGGGAGCTGGAGGAGGAGAACAGGGAGAGTGCAGCACAAAGCAAACTACCATGACTTGCCTGGAGCACCGGGGTGCTAATGAGCTCACCTATTAGCTTTCGAAATGAACAGTGGAAAAATACTTAGAAAAAAGCACTCTGGGCTCTTATTACCAAATCAAAATCACTGCAGCCATGTGACAGTGCATGGAAGCAATACAAAGTCATTAAACCAGTTCCAATTTCCCCAGAATGTTTTCAGGAGACATCTGTCCTAGAGAAGACTGGACTGTTGAGAAGCCACAGCCTGTCCTCCCACAGCTATAGCATAAATACTACATCACATTCTCTACTTTAACAGGAAGAGAGTTATGGGCTTCTGTCTGATCTGGATCAAGCAGAAGTTTCAGGCTAACTTGATGGAGCCCAAATGTGGCAGTAATATTTAGGAAACCACGATCTCAGACAGAAGTTTCAGGCTTCAAGCAGCTGAACAACACACCTGCTTTCTCTTTTGAGATATGCTTACAACCAGCAACCACCACACAAACCCAGTAGATGGTAGTTGTCACTATTTTGGTGACTAACAAATTTGCAGTAATTAACACCAGCACCCCAATGGTTTTGCAATTACAGCTACCTAAACACACTAGACAAGCTTGTTTAAAACAGTAAAGAAAAATCTGTATACAAATACATCTTTATTTCCATAAATCACATTTAATTTCAAAACAGAACTGACAAAAACTGGAAATGGTAAATGTCCAGAGGGCCCTTGTGTTCAGAGTTTCTTGCTGAAGGGTGAGAACAAAGACTCCTTGAAACTCTGCAAGAACCATCTGCCTTTGTGGAAAAGGTCTGGTAATGTGTAAGACAGTGCTGGACAAAAGCCACTACATTACAAACTAGCAAAGGGCCTTCTGTTTGGGCTGGTGTCTGCGCTCCATCAACTTCTGCGCCGTCTTCCAGAGTGACCGGTAAAAGCTCTTTTGGGAAGAATAAGAAGTCCAGCAGATGCCAGTCTATCCCTGGTAGCCCTAACCCTAATAAAACTACTTTAACCTATAAAAACTTATCCTAACCCTAGGAAGTGCTGACTTTTCAGCCCTACCAAGCAACAGAACAGCACAGCCACAAAGATGAGAGGAAGAATCAACCACCTGACATCATTACACGCACCAGGGAAGAACACAAACAAAACTGGTAAAAGGTATTTGGGGTTTCTAAGGTATTACAGACATAAATAAGCATCAGCAAATGACACTTTTCTTCATGTAAGTCTCAGAATGAAATGCTACATTCAAGGAAAATGGTAACCACAACATGTACCCTGGATTGCTCAGTGGCTCTGAAGTCCAAATAAATGTTTTGACCTATGGCCTCTGACTTAAACATTTAGATTGGCAACAGCTTAAGCCAAGCTGCTGTGAAACAAAATAACTAGAGTACATCTCTTGAAGTGGCTCCACACATGTCCTCTAGCCAGATGTTTTCACACAGAAACCCCAAACAGAAGAAAGATTCACCCAAACAGCATTTCTTTTCCTAGACACATCTGTGAGCAAATGATACTTCAATGTAATGAAGTAATGAAATCCTGCAAGACTGAAAGCAGCACAAATGCCTCTCCACCAGCAGTGTAATTAACAGCAACACGATATTGAATACAGCATAGCCAGGTACCAACATGACCTTGGGATTTAATACGAGCCACAGCTGAAAGAATTTTCCTCTTTGACACAAGGAGATTTCTTTAGCAAGTAAACATCAGGAAAGATGTTATCTTCCATGCCTCTGAATCTTTTCTCCCTTTTTTCAAAGCACACATTTTAATAATTGAAAGAAAGGGAACTAGAAAATGACATCAAATCCAACAGGGGTTTTTGCTTGTTACTTGTGCACAATACTTCTCCTTTCTGCTCAGTTGTCAGCGTGACCACTGTCACGGCATTTATAAACTCAGTAGTGAGAGGAGAGAAAGAGCTGGCGGAGTTTACAGTAGCTCTTTGTGAAGTGGATACACACGAAGCAACACAGCTCAGTGTTCTCCTGAAGTCTGAAACAATACTTTTATTCAAAGTACCATATTTAGAAAAAGTGACATTTCTCAGGCCTGAAATATGCAAGTTTTGAAAAGCCATGACAAACCTGGATGCAAAGTGCTGGGCCTTTGCGTCCTTGAATTTGGGAACCAGCAACGGGAATAACAGGAACTAAGGTAGGACGTCAGCAATTTGATGAATCAGAAATGGATACTTCTGCCCAGAAAGGAACAACGAAGCAGCTTTCTAAATGCCAAGAAAGGCCCTTGCATAACCTCACAAAGCTCCTTCTTTCAGCACTATGCAACAGAAAGTCCAAGCACTGCTTTCAGACACAAGCTGCCATCTTGCACAGTTTGTCACCTGTCATTTTTCCTAAAGTTGTTGAGATCAGACAACAGGAAGTACTGAATACACCTCGTCTGGCTGCAGCAACAGCACGAAAGAAGGAACAAACTCTGACCTGCAGGATCAGGTCCATCTTCATCAAAGGCTTTGCTCAGTGTCATTGGTAAAGAGGATGATGGAACAAACACAGAAACATTACAGCCAGGACAACTGTCTCCAATAGATACTACAAGCTCACAGAAACACAAAGCAGAATTTCAGATCACTGAAAATCAACTCCTAGACAATGTGTAACCTACCAGTTACACTTAATGAGTTTTTCACCGTGCTCTGGTACTCTACAGAGTATTTACAACTTTTTTTTTTTTTTTTAAAGTTTAAATTACCAACACAGAGTGCAAGGGATTAATTTGCAATGTGTACCCAATTTGCCTTATTTTCCTGTCTTTTTGATTAGCACAGACAGGCTTTCAATGGCTGTAGCTCATCAAAAAGCCACACTCAGTGTTAGGCAGCACATGTAAGAACAAGTTCACAATGCTAACACGGTTTCACCTCTCGTTGTTTTCTGAACACTGCACCCAGCAGCAAATGCAAAGAATCAGGACAATCAAAACCCCCTTGTCACACATGTGAAAAGGAACATTTCACTCATGCATTAAAAGTATGTATTTCTCATAGCATAAAAGCGTTCAGTAATGCTAAAGGTGTTACAGTGGGGCAATCAAACAGAGTAATTTTCTATTTTGAGAGAAAGGGAGTATTTGCTCTCATGCCTCATTTGTCAGGGACAGGCATTGAGATGGAAGATTTATCATGTGATAAACAGACTTTGCTGCTGACAGGACAATAAAGGGAAGATTTTTGGAAGCAATTAGCCAGCGCATAGATGAAGGTCCATTTAATAGTTTTCCAGGCAAAAGAAACCCAACCAACAAACCAAACACCTTCATTTCAGGAAATCCTGCTCAAGGGAATGTTTCATTTATATTTCTTAAAAGAACACAGGCAATCTTGAGCAGCTGACAGCACTGTAATCTTCTCTCCCAGCATTTTTGTGGTTTCCTTAATACTGATGCATTAGCCAAAGAGAATGAAGCTATTCCAAATGGGAGTCCCAGCAGACTGTCTTATCTGAGAGACACCTGATCCTCCACATGCACCCAATCTTAAAAAAGATTTATTAGCATAAATTCCTCACTACAGATACAGTCTAATAAAAAATTCAGAGTTACAAGTTACTTTGAGAAAGTGTAATTTGACTTCCTCTGTTTACTTTTCATCCCTAAAGAAAACCTGTGTAAAAAGTGGGTTTATTTTTAGTCTGATGACAAATCAAAGATGCTCAATTGTTTCAATGCCCCAATCTTGGAGTACCAGAGGAAAGCTTCAGAGTACTTCCCTATGAAGAGGCTGTGTGACTATGCTTGAAACGTATTTGCAATTCTTTATTCCCTGTACAAGTACTAAGGTTTCAGCTACAGTATAAAAAAATCCAATATACCTACTAGTTCAGGCCCTCTGAAACCAAAACAATTTTGCTGAAACAGTCATAAACCAAGAATCAGATGAGAAGGGATGCATGAGGATATAAACATCCTGACATTTCTGTGAGCTTATTGTTGAACTACAGACTGTAAATTTTATCAGCCCATGCAGGTTGAAGCTATTACCTTTCCATTAAATGCTGTGTAAGAACTTGCCTTATAGGTTTTCAAAACAACAGCTGAAATTTCTCCCCTTCAATTTTAAGCCTAATGTGTCACAACTTGAAAGGGCCCTCAACTGCGGTTGAAATCTCTTCCTGCTCTATTACCTAATTCCTTTGAATTTCCTGCGAAGTTTCAAAGAACTGCCTCTTGGGGTACCTGGCACCAGCACAACCCAGAGTTTTGGTCACAAGCACTTTCTCATCACAGGTGTGAGGAAGTGGCAACAGCAGTTAATCCCTGCTGGGAAAGATCTGGACTTGCTAAGCATTGGAAAGCTCAAGAAAAATGGATGGACTACAAATTAAACAACTTTGTATACAGATTCATTTCACAGTTTGCTATGATAAAACATCAATTTCAATGAATAACAGTGACCTAAATCTCTCCAATCTTTTAGCATTTCAAAGACAATAAAAGGTGCCTGAAAAAAGCAAAAAAAGCGAACGTTTACACAAGCACACACGCATCTAATTTGCTTTACTGAGTTCTCTTGAGCCACTTACAAGGGGCTCCCTTTAACAGCTGGCAGTGCTCCAGCCAGCAGCAAAAGTGGTAGTCTCTCCCCAAGGTGACTTTCACTGTTTTACCTTGATAGGTGTTTGGCTTCTAAAGATATTATAAAGTTGAAATGAAGTGCTATCTGCTACATCTTTTGTGCAATGAATGTTATATAGGGACTTAATATAACACTAAAAGAATAACAGGTAAGGGAAAATTACTCAGAGATATCTCATTTTGAAAAGGCAGATGTTCTCTATTTAAAATATGTCAAATATTAAATTCTATTACGTCTTCTTCCTGCTTCACTGCTACAGGCATTTTCAAAGATGCAGGGAAAAGCACAGCAAAACTGTCAATGCATCTAGACTAAAGTTGTTTACTTAATACTCTATTGAAAAGAATAACCTCTATAAATTACAGGTTTGAAACAACAGGGGAAGGAACAGGGAATAAAGAACAGCAGCATCCAGGAGCATTCATGCTTACAGGCTCTGCTGTGGTGCATTTCAAGAGGAAGAATTTCAAAGGCATTACTCACCAGCAAGCTACAAATTCACACAATTTAGCAAAAAAAGTGACAATTTCTTTTTAAGAATCCAAACATGCATACTAGATGGCATTAGGTTGACTAATCCCCACATAAGCTATCCAGCAAAGAAAGAATATATTTGGACAACATCTCTGGTCTCTCTGGCTCTTAAAAAACAGGACCTGTGTTATTTACTCTCTCAAAGGAAGTATCTTGTGCTGACACTTTCTCTGCAAGACAAATATGCTGGAGATTGTGACTTGACGCTGTCCAGTAGAGCCTTTTAGTTACAGACATAATAAAACCAGGTTCTAAACCCTTCCTTAAAGGAGCCTGGAGCCAGCACAGCAATGCAGAGCATAAAAGGCTATTGCTCAGAGTGAAAGGGAAAGCTGAGCACAAGCCTACCCCACCCTGAGCACAGCGTGACCATCTAACCTTTACACACTGGATATTACTGAAAAGAGATGTGAGGATTCCCACCACAGGAAATGCTGCCACTTTACAAGGGCAAGTACCTGAATGCAAGGCCAGATTCATGTGGGGTTTTGTGGTTTGGTTTATGGGGGGTTTTTAATTTCATTATTTTTACTTAGAATTTCTTTAAATCTGTGAGGGAACAGGCAGAGACACAAAACTGCAGTTGTTGGGCTCAACACATCCTACTCCTGCAAAGGGATGCCCAACAGCCACGTGTTTGCACCTCCCAGGCCAGGGAGATTTCTTCACCACCCTCCTCTGAGCAGCAAGGGCAGAATTCTGCCACTGCACAGAGGCACCAGGAAACTTAATTTTCTCTGTAAGGCTCTCACATATAATAGCACGAGCTGTAAAAGCACTATGATGATACCTGTTAGAAATGATGGTGTCAATGACAATTAACTCCAGGGCAATTAACTGATGCTACTAAACCCTGGTGACAGAGTTTTTATTTTCACAGCCCCTACCAAAAAAAAATGCAAGTTGAAGGCCAAAGTGATGTAAAAAAACTGTAAAATCTGACCTCAGACTAGTATCTAGGAGCTGTCAAATATGTGCTATTTTATCACAGTAAGGAGAAGTCAAAACAAAACCATTTCAGAGACATCAACCACCCCAGCAAAGTCTCAGCACCTTCTCTGACAGTCAGGACTAAGCCAGGCTGTCTTTTGACATTTCAGAATCACTTTTCTCAACAACTGGGTTTTTAAAAAGTTGTTTTTGGTTGGTCTTTTTAGCCATTAATTGCCAGGACACAGCTCTGGATAGTACATAAGCTGAAGTCTGTGGCATTATCCGAAACAACACAGAGAGAGTAAGACAGCCACACACCTACCCCCATTCTGGACACACTTCAGTGCCTGGAATGACCTACAGTAACAGAAGAAAGCCTTGCTCTTTGAAATGGAACAGCAGGCTCCAGGGTTGATGTTTTTTTCAATTTTCCTTTCCCATATGCAGCTACAATGCCTGTTTTGAAGCCGCCACTGTCCTTTTCTGTGGCAAGATGGGAAAACAGGAGGTCCCTGACACAGAGGAGAAAATCACGCCTCTGAGGCTGTGACAAACACGCAGCTTTTATCAGTGGCATGACTATTTCAGACCAACTACTTCACTGTATGTGGTCCTGTTATCTAGGGGCCACGGCATGGCCTCTCTATTTTTACAGTCATAGCTATCATCTCATTCCCTTGCCTAGCTGCACTTACAGCCCCCTAAAACTATGCACTACTATTAGTACATATAAAAAGGTGTCCATCCCCACTGTAATTTTATCACTTCCTTCCTGCAAATAACAGTTGTTGTTGCTGCCACTAGAAAGAAAACAGCATTTCTTTCACGTAAGTCACAAACTAAATACATCAGATAACTTGAAGAGCTAATAAAAATGTGGGGGTTTTTTTGTTCATCTCTTTTATTTTTATTTAAAGATCTTCATCTCCTTTAACAATGAGAAAACAGGCCAGTTATATTTACCTTCTAACGAACTGCAACAGATATTAAACCAGATACTCAGCTTATTATAATGTGTACAGGCCCATTGACCTCAGGAAATCAACATTCATTTACTTCAACCTGCGGATCTGATGTCCTGAATAGATATCTTCGAGGACTGCAATTCTGGAACACCAGTGAAAACAAACACTGATTTATGCAGTGACCTCTGTTCAACTCCTTCTAACACAGAAAGCAGTTGTACAATCCCCCCACCCTTTTTTTTAAATCAGTCCTGTTGAGAAGTTTATAAAAATGGAATCACCCTTCACCTTTGTAATGTTCCCGTGGTACTGAAAGCATGCAAGGCAGCCCTGAACATGCAGCACCTGCTCAACAGAGACTGCAAAATTACCTTGCACAAAGAACAAAAAGATATCAGGAAAATTAGAACATATGCAACACCTGTAATCCAGCCAAACCTGAGGTGCAGGTCACTTAAGAGCACACCCAGCTTTCCCCATGCATCAGAAATAAGATGCCTTTCACAAGACTGTTGCAGAATTTAAATGCTATGGTGTTATTTACATAGGCTGTTTCTTGTTCTAAAGGACAAATGCATAATCACATAATGTTATTACAGACTGTCACTGATTTAAGACATATTTCCAAGCATATTTTTCTCAGCCAAGCCCTACCAACTCAGCAATTTTTGTATCACTGTGTGTGTTTGCAGGGCAATGCTGTGAAATGCTTCCGTAGAATAAAGTGAATGTTAAAAGAATAAGCAGCCTGAGAAGGGGTGCTAGTGTTTTTGTTTGGTTAACCTGGATAATTTCTACTGCTCAGTTCACAGCTCCATGAACAGCTGTATCAGCACAGCTGATAGGGTGCAATCTAGACACAGAGGTGAAACTGAAAAAGCCCTGAACTCAGCTTTGCTGGCAAACACAACGTTCAAAATCACTGAGGATCACAACAGCATGATTGTCATCACTCAGGCTACTCCCTGCTATTTCTATTCCATGATTAGATGGCACTTTGCCATTTCCCTCAGTGGTTATTAACCTCTCACCTTGGTTTCAGTTCTCCTTGTGGTTCCATCTTCAGAGGTGACAATAGACACGTGGGAAGTGGGAGTGCCTGGGTCTTCCTCCACAGTAACTGTCTCTTCTACCATTTCTTGAGGCTCTTGCATCATTGCTATTGAAGTCTGGTTACTGGGGCTTTGTTCCTAAAGAAGCAGGTATAAAAAAAATTAACTTCTTGCTTCTACCATAATGGTATAATTATTCTACTGGTTTCAGCTTCTTTGACTGAAAGAAACGCATTTTACCCAACGACTTACAAGTACAGATTCAGAGAAAGGAGTATTTCCTGTCTCAGAAAAGCATGCTGCAACTGTGCTGGTATGACTGGGCTCAGTGCAGCAAATAGAAATCATGTGAATCATCTATCAAGTACTTCATATTAATAGGCAACAGACAAACAAACTACTATCTTATATTTAAATCTGCTTTAAGCTTTCTCTTCAATGCCTAGCATAGGAGGAGTGGAATTTTTGTCTGCAAAACCATCCTTTCAGTTCTGCAGTGAACAGGCCCACTGGCTTTCAGAGTAGTTGATCTTACACACCACTGAAAGTTTCATTTGATGAAGTCCACTCAGCTGGAGACTAGAGAAGGCCATAAAACATCAACACCTACAATTAAACAGACACCTTTCTCAAACTGTCCAGCAATGATAATTAAACCAAAAATGCATGGCCAGAGATTAATTCAGTGAAATGCTTCCCTTCCCACATCTTCACTAGGTCGGTAAGGTCTAACTGGCTACAAGCTTATTTAAAATTTATAACAGACAACATAATGAAAACTAAACAGAAAGAAGGGAGATCAAAGGTGGGTTCTTGCAGGGATACTGCCCAAAGAGAACGCTCTGCTGCTTGCCAGCACCAGCATCTGAACCTTCCTTTTTCTTATGCAATTGTGTGGTTCAGCACAGAAATCAGAGAAGCTCCCTTTGGTAGATGAATGTATTTCAGAAGTTTCCCAGCACGTGGCCAATAAAGAACCAGCTTACACACCAAGAACTCAGCCTTTTGCCCAGCATTACAAATCCTCAGCCACGTAAAATGAAATGACAGATTGATCATTTCATTACGAGCCCTGAAGTTATGTGGCTGCACGGGCTTTAAAGCCAAAGAAGGGCTTCTGTTGGCACATGCTGTCCAACAGACAATCAAAGAATATCCTTTATTAAGGACTATATATGTACACACACACACACACACACACACACGTATTTTTTACACACATTTTAAAAACAAAAGCCAAAAAATCCAAGAACAATGACATGGAGCCCAAAAATGCAGTTTGAACAAACTTTCCTTAAAGAAAACTCTCTGGACAAATCCACTCTACCTCTTCACATCACAGGAAAATAAAAAAGGTTGGGATGAAAACTGTTGCAACAGAGGTGCTCAGCCTAATTATATAAAGGTTTAAATATTCTCCACGTGTGAACAGCTTCATCGCTAGGGAACTACAACACTACATTTTTTATCATTTTATTTAGAAAAATTGCATTTCAACCTAGCTATAGCCTTTGTTGTGCCTTCCCCTTTTGCTGTGCCATGTTTGTGCAGGCTCCCAGTGACCTTATGCTGCTGAGGTCTCATTAAAGTCCACATTTAATTCTTGCATGATCTGTAACTTCCCCTTAAACAAGCTGAGGTGCCCCTGTTCAGTTTTCCTTTATTTACAGCTGTATTCTGACCTTCTGGAACTCAAGACTTCAGTAAGGAAGATGCTCTCATTTTCAGGTAAGCACTAATATTAACCAAGACCATGATATCAAGCCTCTGGCCATCACCCCAGTCAAAATGCAACATGGGCAGCCTTCAAAGGTAAGGCACCAGAAGTGATACAAGCAGGCACTGCTTCCATTTCTACTGAAACCACAGAATAACTCAGGTCACAGAATCAACCAATGAGAATAAGTCTTCTGATATCCTAAAGAAAATCACTCCTTCCAGACTCAGTACTCAAATCATTAATGGCAAATAACTTATGATACGTGCTGAATTCTTTATGGCAGAGCTCAGATGTCACATCGTGTCTCCTGCACACGGCTCCAGAAGGGGAACTTGCTCCTGCAATAAATACATTTTTCTCTTCACATTTTTCTTGAAGATACTGTGTTATAACTGCAACTCCCTTTCTCACATCCCACAGTGAAGCTTTCTGCCAAAGAGAATAATTTACACAATACTGCAATACAGTAGAGATTCAGAACTTCTATTCATCTTCACGCAACCAAAGCTTAGCAAGAACAAAGAAACCAGGTACACGCAGAGGGTTTTTGCACAACACCTTATCCCTGTAAACTTTCAGCATTCAAAACTGCTTCAAGATGGGATCTTCTCACTCCTCTCACACATGTATGTACACACACACAGCTCATCCACCACCTTCATTTCCAGCTGCACTTGAGGCTCTGGCATGTCTTTGTTCCTCCTGACTTTATAGAGGATTTATATCTGTTTTCTGACAAAAAACCTGAGGAGATGGAAGGTGGAAAGAAATATTTTGTTCTTTGAGCTTTTGCAATACTTCTTCTTTATTAAATAAAGTCTGCCTTTGTATTCAGGCTGCCTGTGGGCAAAGGAAACCTTAAAAGCTGGGCACTTAAAGATGAGCAAATTGCAAGCTAGAGCGTATTGACTTTAAATGAGCGTTGCGTTGGGTTTCATCCTCTGGCTGCTTCTAAAAGGAAGATTCAGGGAGATATGGTACAGACCTGCATTCCTACAAGAGAAAACTATTGCTAGAAAGAGCCTGTCCTAAGCATCAGAGAGCCTAAAAACTTGAGAAGTTCAAGGTAGATAACCCAACAGACAGGTAACCAGACTGCATCTACTGCATCTTCCTTCTTCTTTGTGAGCTACTGAGGAACGCAGCGAGCAAAGGGGACAGCCCATCACCCAGTGTACTCCTGAATTACCTGAACCAGCTGGTTCTTTGATCTCCAAACCCAGTACTTTCCCTACATCACTACCTTGGAGTTGTCACAAGCTAACATTAATGTAGAAAAGATGCAAAGGTTTTGTTATCTGTTTTTAGACTCCATCATTAAGGATTTTAGGTCATCACAAATTGCAGAAACTGGGACACATTACCCCTTTCAACTATTTCCTCTGTGCTCAGCTTCGAAGCCAGTATTTAGGACGCTCTTTTTTGCTAAATACACCTCAGCATCTCAAATTTCAAACATTTGGCAGGTAGGTCTAACTATCCAGAGTAAGCCACAAGTTGCTGGATAGGGCTGGAACATGACACCTCAAATGAATAATGCTACCAGTAGTTCCCTGCCTGCCAGAAGGAGGTTAATTCCAGTTCAGAACAACACACACTCATTTACCTTCCTGGAGGCTTTCAAGGCAAAAGCAACCAGATTACGAAACACCATTAAGTGATGAGAACAGATTCCAGTGCAGTTATTGCATGTGGTGGCAGTAGTCATGACTTTTCTTTTTACTTTTGCTTTTTTTGAAACCAAATGAATCCTATCCTGTTGGTTTGTGCTTGCATCTCCAGTGTGCTTTTAAAAAGCCATGCTACTCAAAACACAAAACAACAATCAAATTACCTCCAGCCTGTAAAAGTTAAGCACAGATGAAACAGCTAAAGACCTTGTAAAATAAGCAAGAAACATAAAATAACAGTAATTCTTGTTTTGTTAAAGAACAGTGATTTATCATTTAGGGCACATATCTCCTAGGGCTTATTTTGCATTAGAATACTACAGCTTCTGTAATCATCACCATTTCAATTCCTAGCGTTATATTTCCATCAAAGTAGCTATTTTGTATCCGTTTTAATAAAAGAATAACCTCCCCCAGGAGGATCAGACATCCTACTTTAAGACAGTAAACAAAGTTCTTTATTCTCTGCCTATGGAACAATTTTAAACAGTCTGGAAATAATATAAAATTGCAGGAGATTATTATTTCCACTAAAACAGTCCCTCTTCAAGAACACTGAAATCATGTACATCAAATCATCATTCTCCCCAAGATCCCCTTTGTTCAGAAGATTGTAGTGCAGGCTATTCCAGCTACTCCTTACTCCAGGCTACTGTCAGATACCAAATTTGAAGGTTTTTGCAAAGCACAAAGGCTGGATTCTACATCAGTGGACATACTTGTCCTCAGCCAACCCCAGCACAGACAAAGCTCAACTGTATCAGCTCCTGTGAAACACATTACAAGTCTGGCCATAATTAATGGCACTGGACAACAATGCTAATTGAATTAAATGTGGATTCTCTCTCCTCTACTACTCTTTGTTTAAATTAGTTATTGGAGCTTCATTCTCTGCAAAGCTTGAGATTATTTCAAGTGTAAAGCAAGCAAGCACTGCTTTTGTCAGAGTCAAGTCTCAGGCTGATGTCCTGCCCCAATGGTCTCCTTCCCACTCAGGTCTGCATTTCCAGCTCAGTCATGTCCTCAAGCTTTTATTTGCTGAAGCGATGTGGAGGAAGACACAGAAGGCGAGACTGCAGGAACACAGCAGCTGAAAAAAGTCTGCTGAGATCTGCATCAGACTGGGACATCAGAGAGCAAATTTCACTGGTGGAATTTGTTGAACTTGGTGTATTTCTGGTGGATGTTTTCCAGTAAAAGATCCAACTCCCCAACAGCTGAAGACTCTCAAATCTGGCTGTCACATCCTCCTGCCTTGTCAGACCACCCTTCTTTCACCACAGCCTCAATAGCCCTTGCTGTGCTCTCTGCCCTGATTCGTCCTGAGAGCGTTTTGTGCATCTCAGCAGTGCAAAAGCTGACTCCAAACCAGGCAGCTGGTGCTCGTCACTGAGCCTGTGACACCTGAGGGGCAGCAGTACAGGAGCCTGTCCCACTCTTTTCAGTTTGTTCTTCAGAAACAGGTGAATCCTCATAGACTGCAGTGCTTGCACTCCTGCAAGGCAGGGCCCCTTCTGGAAGCACATGGAGACCTTAAGTTCAAGGACTGCCACAGGCTGTTTGCCCCAATTCAAAAAACACAGCAAGGTCCAGGCCTTCAGCATCAAGCACAGGTATGCAGCCAGACCTCCCCAAATTCTTCATGATGGGGAAACATTGCCCCAAAGGCAGGATCAAATGATAGCACATTCAAGCCAATGGCTCTAGAACAACAAAAAGCACACAGACCAGCCTGTACTGAAACCCAGGCAGCACACAATGCTGGAAGAAGAGTTTGCAAGACAGACAATGACTCAAATATGGGAATACATAAATACCTACTTTGCTGCAGATAAACTAATCCCCATTTAGTAAACCTACTTTTCTGTTTTGTCATGTGAAGTAAAATGTGGCTTATATAGATATAAATATCTCTATATTTATGTACATGTATGTATACAATGGATTCAGCACACTTCAATGTGAACCCAAACACATGAACCTATGAGAAAGCTTAAAGCTCTCCCAGAGGTCTGAGACAAGCTCTACCCTAAGGCTGGTCAGTTGAGAACAGAAGGGAAATGTTAGCCCCAAATGAAAGCAGGCTGTCCTGGCACGGGGTACCAGAATGAACTCAGCCCCACACCACAATGCACTAACTGTTTCCTGAACACTTACACGCTTCCTTTGTCCTTCAGAAACACACACGACAAGCAATGAACAAATAATGCCAAGAGCTTTTAAATCACCAAGGTTAAAAGGAACATTTCAGCAACTGGAAAAAACCCTCAACTACAGAAGTTTTGAAAAGCCACAAAGAGGAGCGGTTTTTTTTTTTTTGGAAGCAGGCATGGTTAATTCACCCTTTGAAGGCATCACACCTTTCAGGGAGAGCAAGAGGCGGAGGTGAAGGAGAAGGAATCAAAACCCAGACAAGGCCTGGAGTAGCAATATTCATCCCTCAAGTACAGCAAGACACACTGGGGTTCTGTTCAGCCACGCGGTAGCTGCCCATCAACAGGGAAATCCAGTGCCTGCCCAACGGTCAACAAAGAGGGCTTTTATGCTATTTTAAACAATCTGAAGTGTCTCAGTTAATGGAAGACCGGGCAATTGGCCCTCAACTATTTCTAATTGACTGGAATGATGGATGAAGCTAAAGGGAAAGCTGACCCACTGAACTTTTCCATACAAAGCTAGGAAACTGAAGGAGACTGTAAACAGTTTATAAGAACGAGAAGTGGGAGAGGCAGAATCCCAAGGGCTTTGCTCCTCTCAACCTGCTCTTAAGTTGTTTCAGATGAAGGAAAACAAAGAGCTTCAACTCTGAGCAACAAACAAAAAATACAGGGGAAGGCCTAAACAAATAGGGTATTTTTCCCATGCTCTCCTCCCTTTTCTCCAGGAGCTGCTTAGTTCTGCCATGCAAGCTGGTCCTTTGAATCAGAAAGGGCAATTTGTCACTTTGACAAGGTGTCTCTCAGGGCTCTCTATTGCCTTGTCCTGCTTTCCAGATTGACTGGGTGTTAACCAAGGATGTCAAGACATTACATCTCAGTCAGCTTCAACAGATGTGATGATATATACTTAAATGTACATGTTAATCAGTGCCACTACATAAAGGTAATGCTCAGGAAGCCACACATGCCTGCTGATTTTCTGAACAAAACCATCACTAGCACCTTTTGCACTGCAAAGGGCAACAATGCTGCAATGTGACAGAGCTGTCTGCTCACCTCAACAGCTCCTGGGAGGGAAGACTGAGGACATGCAACTTCCAGATGGGGAAATGGATGAGTAATGGGTTCAAATTCACAGCATCTAACTTAAGAGAGCTTAGCAAGATATCTAAATGCAGAATAACTTCATTCTTTCCCTTTAGTGAAAAAGAAGAGTAGCAGCCTCAGAGAACGGTTCAGATCTTGCACAGACTAAATCACTTCCTTGGACATATCCAGCTCTTGCCAACAATTCTGCAGGGAAATTATATCAGGTGCTTCAAGAGAGCATTAAAGCTGGAGATGAATCCACACCTCAAAGCCCCAGTGTAAGTACTCTGTGTATGACCCAGAACAGGACAAGGGTATCACAAGTCATCACTCAGTCCCTTAGTCACGAGCCCTTTTCCTCCCAGCAGTTCAGCAAGATCAAGTAGTAAAGGAGAGGCATAAGCTATTATTTGTAATATGAAAATGATACAGGCCAAAAAAAAAACCAAACCCCCAAAAAAGAAAGAGCACCTGGCACACACAGCTCTCCTTCCCTTAACTGTTGACAGCACAGCCAGTGTTTATCTGGACAGCCTGCCCACTAGGAAACTGAGCAGGAAATGACTGTTTCTCACCAAGATTTGTACAGAGAGTTCACTGCAATTTGCCAAACTACCTCCCAAAGACAAATACAATGTAAATCTGCACGCCTAATCTTTGACCAAACCCAAAACAGATCTGACTTGCTTCCTCTCTGAAGTCTTTCAGACAAACTAAGCAAGGCTAAATTAGGGAGATTTTTAGTGGGACAACATTACATCATAGAATATAATTTTCCAGCAAGTTTCTTCCTTCATCTCCACCTGCTGCCTCTACAACACTGGCATTAAGGGTGGTGTGGGATGACTAATTTTACATTCCTTTCTGCAAGACAGGCGTTCAGCTTTCATTTCTTCTAGGCCCCACAGAGTTTGGATCACAAATTAAAAGAATGCATGTATTACTAGATACCAAGTCCACAAACTTACATGCACATGGGAGTCAGAAGTACAAGCTAGGTCCTTCATCTAAAACAAAAAAAACAACCGTCAGTTTGGCAGGTGAGAGCAGAAAGTTTCTTTAAGCAGTTTGTGTGTCCCAGACTCTACCCCAGCCACCTTCACATCCTCAATGAGTTAAACCAAAGCCTGCCAGACCCTGCCAGTTCTAGGCTAACACACACACGCCCACTCGCACTGCTACAAAACTACCTTAGAGAATCGCTTTTAACTTCAAGGCAGATGTAAACCATCTCTGCATTCTTTGAATTACGACCAAGGCTGGAGCATTATTTGAGTGTCCTAGGAACCATATCAGATCAGTGTTAAATTTAACTCATCTCCTCACCCACCCACTATCTTGCTGGTAGATCTGAACTACGCAACAAAAATGCTTTCTGTGGAAAAACACACAAAACAAAAAACCCAAAGAAACAAACAAAACCCATCAAAAACCCTAACAAACCAACAAAAAAATCCCCAAAAACCCAAACCAAACAGAAAAAAAAAACCAACATAAAAACCAACAAAAAAAGCTTTTTATAATCCTGAGGGAAACAGAACAAACAGACCACTGATGACTTCTTAAGCCTGCATTCCAAGAAAGCTGCTCCTTAAAATAAACTATTTCTCATTCTAGGGAATACAAAGCGACTGATAATAAATCCAATCAGCCATCTCACAAGGACTGTGACTGCCAGTGTCCCCCTCTCTCAAGCCCCAGGGGCAGGTCTGCTTGGCAGTGAGGCAGCAGGACCGTGTCAGTCCAAACCGCTCCCCAGGAGGTGCCCCTGTTCAGTCACACACTGCTTCTTCCCTCTGCATCTCGCCCCATTCCAGCCCCACTCCAAAAGGCATGGTGTGGACAAAGCCCAGCAGGAAGGTGTGAACAGGCACTCAGAGCCTGGCTCTCACTGCTGGGTAACCCTGGAGAGCAGAAATGGCACAGCAGCAAAGGAACTGTGCGGGAGCTCTCTGGGTCCATTGGAACACTGAAAGACACCAACAAGTCAACACGGCCAAAGGCCACTCTGACTGCTGTAAATCTTCCAAATGGAAGAGATTCCAGTAAAAAGACAATTTTCCCAAGTGCAATGCAGTTACTGTGCTATTTCAACCACCCAAGAGAATTCACTGATGACTTTTTGTCCAGCAGTCTGTTTACTTCACAGGTTTTCTGTTTATTCCCTACAGCTGACCTTATAACCCCTACTTGTACATGGCCAGCCCTCACAAGAGAGCAAGTGCCTGTGCTAAGATTGTACTAAACTAGCAATAAACAGTATGGAAAGAAAAGGAAAAAAAAAGATGGAAGTGAGACCTTGGATATTAGGGAACAGGCTGAGTAAGAACCTGTTCAGTTCTCATATCCACAGCTGTGGAAGGATGCAGATGCACTGCAGTGGGCTCAGAGCACAGCTAACAGAACAGCCAGAGAAAAGGATCAGAGGTCTTTCTTCCACACCTAAGGTCCAAGCTATTAACCCCAGGAGAAGGTCAAGGAGTGATGTGATTACAGGTCAAGTGCCTAAAGGTATAATGGAAAGCTTATGGAGAACCCTTCAGCCTCCGAGAGAAAGGTTAGACCAGTGCCAGTACCAGTGATGAAAACTGACAATGCACACACACAATTTTAAGACAGAAAGTGTGAATTGTGCACATAATGAAGAAACGCTTACATGGTAACGTTTTGCTGCTTAACAGGTTGGACCTAATTATTTTTAAGAAACATGTTCCTATTTACTCATAAACCTGATAATGGAGAGGTGCTCACATGAATGCACACAACTGCTCCTACTTGACTGCCACAATGCTCTGAAGATTCTTCACAGCGAAGAATAAATTATTTAAAGTTTGTGAAGGAATTTCCCATCTCTGACCCCCACCCCGCCTGCCCTCAGCAAACTACACGTGAATGCAATAAAGATTTTTGTCAGCCAGACAAGGGGCTAATGATGGCTGCTCATCTTCTGGCCTCTCCTCCCACCAGTAAGCAAGGGTGAAGCAGTATTTCAAGTAAGGCCAAACTGCAAACCAGAGCATTGTGTCAACTGAGCAATCACCATCGTCCAGGCAGGACGGCCTGTCCCATTCCCCAGCCTCTGCTGTCTGCAGCACAGCTCCCAAAAACCTGTAGTGCCAGCATTACTGAAATAGCTGTGGGATAGCAGGAACCAGTGACTGAAGGGGAAAAGAGAAGAGATGAGCATCATCTATCCAGGCACTGTCACCTCAAAAATTAATGGGAAACCACTGGCTCCATTCAGTTTATAATAAAGTGCTCAATATTGACAGTCAGGCCATTCAGAAAGGACGCTATTACTGCATGATGAGCATGAATCTTAAAAACGAGAAAGTCATTTAAGTTAAGGTGGAAGTCACTTACCCAGAGGTAAATACCTTCACCAGCAAAGTAAAATAGCTCCCAATTTCTTAGCTAAATGTGTTTGGCTTTTTGCATTTGTCATCAGCTCTGGCTAATGGTTGCACATACTTGCTGGAAACAGGCATCTTTCTATGACCACTCACTCCTACTGGCACTGTGTATACAGTCAGCTCTTCTGGATTAAACCATTTGAATTGTAAAATTCTATCACATTTGCCAAACACTCAATTATTTACATAGTACCTTTTTATTATTATTTCTGATATGCTTTTGTTTGGGACTTCGCAATGGAATTCAAATATGATGAAGACTAAGACAAGATGCAGCCCAAGAGTCAGTAGTCTAAATCACTTTTAAACAGGTTTTCAGAGGGCTTTTGAGAGAGCCACTTCTCAATTAAACACACACAGATAAAAACAAGAGATCATACAGGATGAAATTAAGAACTTGCTATTAACAACCATCAGTCAGAAAACTAAACTCATACTCGGAATGCTGTACTTCTCTGCAGTTGGCAAGACAAGCTGCCTGAACCTAGGGACAGGGCAGCTGCACTTCCTCCCACTTCTTGTTGTGGTTTTATGCCAGAAAACAGAATCTTTAATTTTTCTAGAGAAGCCCTGCCAAGCTGAGGCTGCAAACAGGACATGGTGTGTTAGGAAACTCCTGGTCAGGTTGCTCACAGCCTGGCCAGAACCGCTCAAAGTGCCTAAATCCCCACATGCACGCTGGCAGCAGTGACTGCTTCCCCTTCACACAAATGATCCCCCTGTGTTAGACTCCCTTTATAAGTAAGGCCTCTCCAGAACATGACATTTTCATCTGTTCAGCACCCAGGTAGCCCCCTTGCCCCCTCTCCTTCACAGGCTTTCCTACAACCCCCCTCCACTACTACAATTTTGGCAGAAATAAACCAAAGTCCTCCATAAAGCATTAGCCATCCTGGGATCATCTATACACACAGCTGTCTTGCCCAGAGTTCAAATAAAGCTGTTTCCTTTCTCTTCCAATTCTTCACAAGGAATCAAAGATAAACAGTCATCCCACCCACCTTTTTTTAAACAGTAGGACAGACTCAATCACGACAAATTTAGCAGCAGCAAGTCCACCACCCACAATGAACACCCTGCCATAAACACTGCTGCTGCCTCCAGGACTCACCCTGAGCACAGCACTGGGAATATTCTCAGAAACACACACCAGCAGGGTTCATCCTACTTCGGTTTTCAGCTTCTGCGTTTATTTTTTTTTCCCAAGAGAAAGCCAGTGTCTTTTAATCCCTTCCCAGAGCCTCCAGCAGCAAAAAACATCTCCGAAAAGGTGCTGCTGAACCCACAAGTCAGGTTTGCTGATCTGGACTAACCCACCACTCATAATGACATTGTTAACAAATAAAGACATCGGACAGAAATCCATAATATTCCATGTCTCAACTTGCTTAATCAGGGAGTACAATAGTTAGCAACAGATAAACACATGCAGTTGCAAAAGCAATGCTGGAGCCAGAAAAACACCAGCAAAAGACGAGCAAAGGAGAAAAGCATTACAAAATGAATGAGTCTATCCACAGAGGGCAAAACCAAACAATAAAGCATGTCAGGGAAAGGGGAGGACAGACAAAAATGAGAAGAGACAGAACCCATAAATGAGAAGAGTATCATGTGGAAGCCAAATAAGTGGCTTTCACACACAAAAAAAAATGTGGCAGGAAAAGGGGAGCAGGAAAGTATGAAAGAAATATTTCAGTCTTTAATTCCATCCTGTTAACACTGCTTTCGTTCACCGTATAAATCTTCTGATGAACAGTAGCTCGCTCCACACATGGTAGTATATCAAGATTCTTTATTAAGGCTTTCCAAACACCATAATGTCATTCTTTGGCTTTTTATGTGGTTTGTTTAGACTGTGTTTGTGTTGCTAAGTTCTCATTAGATGTGTATCTTGTACTGACAGGGAAGAGATTAAAAAATACAAGAAACCTGAGCACAAGCCCAGTATTTGATTTTACACAAGTGAACACTCTAAGGCAACTGCACAATGCCTTGTGTGTGACTTGAGGATACTTCTGTATCTGTTCAGCATGAACAGAACGTGTCTGAACTGTCCCACAGTGGCATGTGAGCAATTAATTTCGGGAAGTACAGAAAGGGGAGGAGGGCACAGATCCAGACGTATCACAGCCCATCTCCCACACCAGAAGCTCCTGTGCCAGCCCCAGCACTCGCAGCCCCCGGGCAGGACAGCTCATGGCTCTGGCAGAAGAGCTGGGGACTGGGAGGAGGAATAGTGCCCCAAGCCATGAATACCAGGGGAGCACAAGAACAACACAACACAACGATGGAGCCAAATTAATAAATCTTGCTTACAAGGGATGACAGCATGTCAGGAAGAGCAAATGTACCCATCTAGCTACCCGCGTGGAAGACAAAGATATCCATCCTGAACAGCAAATTGCGTCCAACACCATGAACACTTCACACCCCACAGGCAGAAAACTAGCCTGATTCTACACTTAATTCAATTATCTATGTTAACAGTGACCAAACACATCAGCATTTCCAGCCTCCCACCATTTATCAGTTCACACATGCAGAAATTAAATCGACTCCTGAACAAGGAATCATCAGCAACTCTGATCACAGGAAAGAAATCCCAGAAAACTATTTTTGCCAAGAAGTTTAAACTGAGTATAGTTCCATTTGGAAAATTAAACTAAACCAAAGGAAAACCATATCATTCACTTAACAAAAGCCACCAAATATATTATAACAGGCTCTTAGTACACATCTAAAATGTGTTTAGAAACCCAGAAAATAGACCAGATAATGTGCTCTATATACCCTCAGCCACAGACGTTACAGCTATTCCTAATCCTAGCTTTGTGAGTCTGGTAGACATAATTCATTGTGCTTTTGGATCCATAGTATTTTGCAAAGCACTGCAGTTTGCTGGCTTACAAACATGCCCCGCCAGCTCACTGGGTAGAAAGATTTCTGCTGACTTCACCTACCATTTCAGTTGCACTCATCAGGGATTAGTATTTTTCACTGTTAAGGATACAGGCTGCAAGTACTAAGTAGGAAAGGTTACACATGTGTCTGAAAAAGACTGGTAACAGTTTAATAGGTGATATATACACATAATGAATGAGCACTTATGAGGCACGTCACTATTTCTTCCATGAGGTTCAAGAGAATATCCAAATTTCAAAGGCTTTAGAAATTTTACTTATTTTTTAAGACATAATCGATAAAACTGTTTTGTCACCATAAATGCATTTTATACCCATAACTTCTCTAAGAGGAAGTGAGATCATCAGAGAAGCCTCGGTGTTCTTTGCAGACAATGGACTTATTTCTAAAAGAAGGCAAGTTCATGGAGGTTTGGAACTCGGGTGAATTGCCCCACAGTGTGTATTAACTACCCAACCTCCCCTGCTCAGTCAGTGCAGGGCCATGCACAGATGCAAACAAAGCTGTTGCACTGGAAGAGAAAGGCTCTGCATGCCCTGCCCACTCCACAGCAGCTCTGCTCTGCAAGGGTACATCTGTGCCTCAGGACATACAGGAGCTGTACCAGAGCTGATCATTCCACATGCACACACGGATGAAGGGAGCTCCAAACAAAGAGACCACAGACTGCTGGGAGCTGGCCAGGCTCAGCTCAGTGTCACAGAGCCAGGGTGGAAAGCAGCGGGTGTTGACATCACTTATGTGTGAGAACGCTGGTGGCTGAGACAGCTCGAGCATGAGCTGCAGTCTGCTCTCCCAAAAGCCTGGCAGCACTAGTCTGGAGGAGGCAGTCCCCAGCCCATCAAGAAATAACGAGTGACAATTCAGGAAAGCATGCTCACTATCCATTCATGCGTGAATGCAATCTTGGGCCAAACAGTAGATGTGCTACAAAGTTTTCCCCAGAGGAAAAATGTTTATTAATTAATACCTACTGAATTAATTGGTTCCCCATATGCTCGGCTGTGCTTCTAAGACTGGAACCCTATTGTTACTGAAAGGTGTCAGGCATGGTGACTACCCAGGAGGTTCACCAGGACACTTCAGTCAATCTGAAAAACCAATCTATGGTTTTGTATTCATCAAATCCACAGCGTAACCATCTATGGTAAAAGGCACAGAAAAAGTACTTAAAATCTCCAATCCACAGTAAATTTTAAAAAGCCAACACATGCTCTTACTTCAGACACAAGGGTGGTATACAGCAGAAGCACAGAAGGGAAGTGCTGATCTGAGGCCATCAACTCATCTCTTGGCCCTCACCTGCAGTAACCCTGGTTGTTCTTTCACACACTGTTACATTCCTTTCACCAACTTGTTCCTAGTAGCTGGTGCCACTACTACCAAACTAACCTCTACATCCACCATATCCTCTCCCACTCCCTTTTATCAGTGCAGGAGAGGTATTTCTGGATTCTGACTAGATCTGGCACAACTCTGTACAGTGACATCATTTTTTTAATGTTATCAATCTCTCAGTGAAACACTTTATTCATCACATGTCAGTGTCAGCTGGCAGGGATCACAACTCCAGTCATTCCTGGTACTCCAGTACTCATCCTGCACCAGCCTCTCCGTGTAAGCTCAGGCTGCAGTAGCAGAGGAGGGAGAGCAGTCCTCCAACCTCCCTCCTGTAAGCACACACCAGCACACCTTGTGCATCCCCATCCCCGAGAGAAAATTCACTCACCAAGACATTCCTCCTCCACTGCAATGCCACCTCTCCCAAACTCCTTGCATGCTCCCACACAATCCTTTGTCAGATTATGGAAGCACTCATTATGGCAGCCTCTCTAGCAGATTCAGAGACCTTTGATGTTTATTTAGTCCAGGTCTCCAACTGCAGCATTCCCTCACATACGCAATACCCATTCAGACCGATTCAGAAACCTGGACATCAACAACTCTAATTACCACTCCCAGGGGTGAACTCAGACTGCAGCAACAGCATCCCTGACGCAGGCCACGCTGGTCACCCTGGCTCCCTTTCAGAGATAGTCTAAAGTTGACATCTACAGTAGAAAAGGAGTGTGTCAGCTAAATTAAAATACTCTGATCTGCTCCAAGACTTTACTATCGTACCACCGGCACAACGCACTGCTTACAGCAAGCTGGACAGGCCCAAGGACCAGTCATTTGACATCACTCAGACAGAAACTGCTCTCACAGCATCACAAAGGTGTTGGGTGCAGCCATAATGCCATTATTTAATTCCATGCAGCCTGTGCTCAGCCTGCAGTAGCACAGAGTGGACAGCAGCCCTACAACCACCCTCTTGTCAACACATGCCAGGACAGGTTTGAGCTTCTTGAGCTTAAAACCTCAAGAAAATGAAGCTGAAGACAGCCTGAGTGTAGTACTTCAAAGAGCCAATTCTGCAGGAAATGGTTAAAGCACATCACAAAAGAAACATTTATCAATACACATAGGTGTGATTGTAACGTGCTCAAAACAGCTTCCTACAGAGGAAGACACTACCAGGTCATGCTGGTAAACCAACAGAAGAGGCTGCAGACAGGCATAAAATCACATTCCTAAATCAGAGGCCTTGTTAATAATAGTATCTTTACAAGTACATAATAACTAGGACAAAAATTAAAGCTACCTTCAGAGAATAACATCTGCTGTGAGGCAGGCTGCAAATAGAGTTAGCAGAATCTATGCTACCTGCCTGGCAAACATATTTTCACTTTACACTGGGCATATGACAAGCAAGACTTTTGAAGTGATCCGTAGAAAACATTAGTGCACAATGCAGTGGTTAGAACACTGCAAATGAAAAAGGTGGGATGACTCCTCCTGTCTGGGAGAGCCGTTTCTGAAAGATTTGCAACATGCCACATGGCACAAGTACAGCACTTCATCTTTCCATGAGATGGAAAACCTCTCTTAAAAGCTATGAACTGCTCCTCTTTAATTCAGAATATCTGCCCCACCCAGTGATTAAGTCCTTTGACATTTTATTTAGAAGGACGTATTTCTCTTCCAGATGCTAGTAAAAGACATACAACAGCAAAAAATGATAAATGTTCAGTTTCCAGCCACTCTGATACAGCATAAACCTACAGAAAGGATTTGGAGAAGCAGGAACCACAGTACCCACAACATCAGATGAGCATAACTGCAGTAACCCCTGAGTACAGACTGAGCTGTTCCTGGAGACACCTATTTGCTCTTCAAGGATTCAGGGCCACAGGGATCTTTTCCAAGCACTTCACTTCATTTTGGTTCACCACCCTGCATGCAGATACAGAAGACTTCATAACACATTTGCTGCCCACCTGCAAGACATTAATGATTAATTTCCAAGCACATAAACTCTACACAGCTGTTGGGCTTTTCTCTTTCCTCTGTTTCTTCATTGCTTGCTTTGAAGAAAAAAAGAACAGGAGTATCATGTAAAATCCAGGTAGAGATATTAAAACACTTCAGTATTTTTCAGAACCTCAGCAGAATAGCTGGGGAGTCAAAGGTTTTAATCAAAGGATTAGGAAAAATGATTTCAAGTACACAAAGTGCATGCCAGACCAAATCCTGTCTTCTGTCATACATGGCAACTGTTATCCAGTGGACTAATTTGCAAACATAATTTTATCTGTTTTTTATATAAATCAGACTAGGTGAAAAGATGTGATTTGTACTGTCAGCTTCACCCTGGGAGCACGGACAATGAGGATGGAGGAAGCACTTGTTTGAGGCCCATGCTGAAGTAAGATCTGCACGCAGAGACAATTCAGCTGGTGGTGAAAGATGACATCCAGAATGACTCCTGCCTGATCCTCTGAAAAATGTCATATTCATTCTCTCACGGCGGCAGGGCGGCTCTGGGGAATGGCTGAACACAGCCCCAAGGGCAAGTGGCACCAGAAGCGCCCCATGCTCACTCCATCAAGCCCCAGCTCGGAGCCTCCCAGACAGCTCCTGCTCCACAGGTATTCCAGAGGAGCTCGTTCCAGCAGGCCTTGAGGAGCTAACGCAGCTCAACTGCCAGAACCTGAAAGCAGCCAGCAAAGGGACGGGAATACACCAACGAGGGGCTGCTAAACAGGGAAGAAGCCACAGCTACGTTTTAATTTATCTATAAATCCCCATTTGTGCCATCAGTTGAATCAAGCCATTTGCTCTTCATTTACCTCACCTATCTGCCTCTCTGCTCTTGAAAAGGAAGGTATTACTAAGGTTTTTCAAGAGAGTTAAAAGGAACTTCCTGCAAAGATCTCCCCAGACAAGAAGTGCTAGTGACTTCTTGCAAGATATAAATATACCAAAAGCTCTTGTAAAGTTTCTGAGCCCAACTTTTACTTTCCTAGTACAGGTTGTCAGGTGAGTCCTTGATGTCTTTTGTAGCTGTACATTACCTGGAGGCTTGACTGTAGGAAAGGTACAGCTACAGCTTCTCAGTGTAACTCCTGACACAAATACTGCCCTGAAGGAAAAACAATGCTCTTTTGAAATAAAATTAAACCACTAGTAAAGCAGAGCAATTACTCTGGAGAGAAGCCACTTTTAATAATAATAAAATCCATGCAAGGACAACTGTAATGTATAAAATTTACACTGGAATAGACTACACAGCACATCTATCCAAATACCTTTGTCTTTGCCCAAATTCACAGCCTTTTTTCCTTAACGTAAACATCTGCAATAGGAATTCAGGAGAATATACCAGAAAACCTTTGACAATTTCATATATGGTGCACACAAAAAAACTGAAGCACAAAAAAACCCCCAAAAAACCAAAAAAGAACCCAAAGATTTTTATTGAATGCACTTAAATGCCTTGCTTCCTGGGTAAAATTTGCCTTCTCATAGAGCAAGTACACTATGACAAACTGACAGGCCTTTTTTCAATCCAATTGCTCTTCCAGATCTTTGAGATGTTCTGGGAATGGTAGGAGGTAACAATTGTAGAAAAAAACCCCTAGATGATCAGGGAAGTACCAAAGTACCAAATGGCTGGATGGTTTAGTAAGAGAAGGCCAGATGAAAACACACCCTCCCCCATGCCAAAGATGACAGGGAAATAAAATTGCCTTGACTGATATTTCTGAAGAACAATTCACAGCTAGGGATTTACTAATAATGTTCTCCCAAGGCAGGCTCTGAGTGACAGCTGCATTTTGTCTCTCTAAGAAAACCAAGTCAGAGCACACAGAGCAGCATCCACTCCCAGGACTAGTCTGCACAGTCATGGTCAAGTCTTTCTCCCTTTGTTCTTTAAAAAAAACAGAGGGAAAAATCACATCTGCGACATACCTTAGAGCATCAGAAACTCGGTCAGCTTTTGCAGTAATCTGAAATCACCCCTCTGACTGCCCTTGAATTTTCTCACAAGATTCAAGTCCTGCACAGACAGGATGCTGTACTGCAACAGGCAAAAGAGAAAACCTGCAGAATTGAGGTCAGGGGTCTATACCTCTGGTAACTGCTTTTCTTTTTCATTGGCAGAGGCAATGGGCTACACGTGGTGTGTGTGAAAGAATGAAAGCTAAAGCAAACAGCTTGCAAGTCTTGTTAAATTATCTGTACTGAGCAAGAACCATAAAAGCCACACAACATATGAAGAGATTATGAGGTACAGTGAAAAATGAAAGACCCACAGTTTAGGACCCAGTCACCAAGCGTGAGCTATCTGCAGTCCTACAGCTGACCAGGGGTTACATAAAGAATCCATGAGCATTCCAGCACAAGCAGCTCTGACTGATTACTTGGGCCTAAAAACTAGTTGAGGAAAAAGAAACAGCAGCTCAGAGAATGGCAAAAATGTAGACAGACTTCTAAGTGTACTCTAACAGTACCTGAAATACTGTGCTACAGACATGATCTAATTAGACAGTAAGTCAAATATCAACACTTCATTACTTGATGATCTCTTCTATTGTATCAAAGACCCTGAGAATTTTCTGACATTTGAGAAAACTAAGACAGCATTTTCAGAAGTTGCATGTGAGTCACTGGGAGTCTCTGATGAACTCCCTCTGAAGGAAGCAGGCCATTGTGCTGTCTTTCCAGCAAAAGCCACAGTGCATTTTCTGTTTGTGGTGTTTAATCATTAAAAAGAAAGGGGAAAAAAATCCTTTTTGCTAGGGCACAGCTAATAGTAGAATGAACTACCTCATTCATCTAAATAAAGTCAGCTCTAAACCATGCAATAAGCATTTAAGTGCCTGCTTTGTTAATTATTTCACTGTTTATTTAATTAATTAGGAGCATCTATATATAATCAGCTCATTCAGCATTAGCCAAGATCAGACACAGAAGACACCAATTCAGCCATCCCTTCTGCCCACCTGGGGTCTGCCCCCTGCAGCCTCACCCAGGTTTATTGGGTCTCTGACCCCCTTGAGAATGTTCAACCACTCCACAGCTCAGTACAGCACAGCTTCATGAAAGCTTCCTATCTCTTCTACCATCAAGTCCTCTGTAGCCTTTGTGTGGACTTTTGGGATGGTTACCTTCAATTTTCCAACTTTATTTCAGGAAAAAAGGTCACCTTCCAGCATGAACAAGGACAGTATTCCCAATGGGAGAGAACAGGTGAATTGTTTCATTATTAATCCACTTTCCTTTTCCTCACCTGTTGCTTTTAAATTCATTATTTTGCATACACCTGCAACAACTGTTGGTCTGAAAATCAGGCTTTCTATAAATGCACAGTAGAGCTCGCTTGGGAAACAAGGGCAACACACCTTCAAGAAGGCAAAAGGAATTGCACCTGCACCTCCCACATGACCTCAATTACATCCTGCATCCACTGCCTTTCAGAAAGGCAAAGCACTTGTGATTCCCTTAAGAAAAAGTACATTTCACCTTCCTATGCTTCATTTCAGTTTGGCATTTATATAGCTCAGAAGATAACTACACCTTTTTCTGGTGATGTTAGCATATGATTAAGTGTTCCTCAAATAGGGGCACCTTTCTTGGAGATGGTAATTGAAGTCAGCACATGGACTGGCCTGAGAGGCTGCATTAGCAGTTCAAACACTGCTCTCCTCCACTCCTGAGGAATGAGATAATCTTCAGGTGGAGGGCAATAGCTGGAGCCTGGGAGAAAAATAGAAATGGCAACATGTCTGGGAGCCTTTTACTGGGTGGACAAGCCCATCACATCACTCCAAGTGGCAAAACACAACTGAACAAATCAAAACAAAGCCTCAGCCACGCTTGAGTTCCTACTGAGGGAGTGGTGTTTTCCTCAAGTATTTCCAAACAGCGGTCAGGGTGGGTGGGTGGGTGTGGGGAGTCAAAGGCTTCAGTACAAACTGTTTATTGAAATAATTCCTTTTAATTGCCCTCCCTCGCACCGCAGTTTTTAGCCATGGAATCACTTGTGCCCTGGGAAGGGGCAAGTAAGTACCATTTGTGACTGCAATTAAAGCAGAGTAATTACCATCAATCTCTCTATTTCTGCAAAAAAAGCTTCTTAAGCTAATAATGAATTTGAGCATTCGAAAGTAGCGAAACTGATTTTCCGTGTAGCAAGAGCATAGGAACTGCCAAATGCTTTCCTCTTGACTGTTCACTGAGCACCTGAAATGATGCAGATCATTACTTCAGCAGGCAGCGGGGCTGTTAATCTGAAGATTTACACAGGAGGCAAAAACCTATATTGCAATATAGCCACAGAAGTGCAACTGTACAATGTATGGAAATTCTATATGAAACAATATGCTCTTCTGAGCAATTACAGTAATTTGGGTATGAGAAAGCAAAAAGACTTAAATCTGCACAAATGTTGTTAGGACAGCCAGGGTGAATTTACACAGCACACTAAATGCCAATTAAAAACATTAAACAAAAGCCAACCATCTTGGTCTGTAAATTCTTTCCTCCCAACTGCTGTGTAGGCACATTATTTAGAGCAGCTGTGTTATTAAGTAAGAAAGAAAAAAAACCCAAAAAACAGAAGCAGCTCTTGTGCACTCTCACAATCCTGCACAAACTCTGACCCTGCAGTGAAGGGCTTAGCCTATGTTAAGGCCAGCAGAACCCACTTGACTTGTGTCCCAGATTTAGCACCGAGAGGAAAATTCATCTCCAGCACAACTCTATTAAATGAATGCGGCTCCATTTGAGTCAGGAGCCAAGCCTGGCTCACGCAACCAAGGCACAATTAAGTATCAGGCAAGCAAAATGTTGGAAGGCAGAGAAACTTCCCAACTGAATGTTATAAAGTAGGATAAATAAACCACAATGACAAGGGGCATCTTTGAATTACAACTCCATTACAGTTAAGCCACAGATTCTCAGCCACTTCGCAAAACTGAGAAAAAACGTGCTCACTTCTCGTTTTGCAGCTGGGCAGCCGCACTCTGAACACTGCATCGTGTTGAGCTCTTCCGTTGTCACCCACTCCTGTACCCCTGGACCATTCTCATCTTTCAAAAGCTGTTTTGTCACAAACTCATGGGATTCACTTCAAGTCTATTTCTTCACACCTCACCTTAAAAATCTTTTAGGACGCTCAAGCAGTCTAACTCAGGGTAGCTGCTGTGGTATTGGAAAGCCCAATGGAAAGCCCAGCCTGAGCAGAACAACACGTGGTGATGCAGGACCCCCTTGATCAGGAAACCTCACTGAGCTATCACCTATACCAGCGTATCTCAGGCACAGCTCTGCTAAATCCATGTCAGTGCAACAGCTCAAATGAAGGAACACATTGCTTCTGCTAGGCAAAACACATCACCAGAAAAAAGCTGGGGGGGGGGAATCCAACTGGAAGCTTTTGTAATTCTTTTTCCTTGAGTGCTGTACTACTCTCCCCCACCTCTGAAATGGTTCTGGAACTCTCACAAACACATTGAAACGACAGAAGCATATAAGAGACCTTGTCCCGGAGGCACAAAACAGAACTGGGTCAGAAAACTGGGTAACATTTGACTCGCTCAGGCCAACACAATCAGGCAAAAAATGAAGTTTTGATTGGAATGTGGCCATGCTGGCTCAAAGCAGTTATCTCCTACACTGACTTCAGTACTGGTGCCTTGAGCAACGGCAGTATCACGTTCCACATTTTGAAGAGGACATGCTTAGTTTCATCCTCCACATTTCACATCCACAGCATCCCTTCTCCACCCACCAGCAAAGAGGAAAAACCTTTCATAACCTTTTCCTGAGCTTAACTAAAAATCACCTGGTACTTGTCAACAGAAGCAAGAGCAGAGCTGACAAAATGTCATCTAAGAGCAGGTTCTTGACCTTCCTCTCTTCCAATACCTGAGTGCACCTATGCAGGTGCTGTGACACTGCAGCGAGTACAAACAGAGCCCCAAGCCCCTGCTCCTCTCCATTTAGATCAATCCGTTTTGAATACCACAAGTATCTTAATATAAGATGACTTCTAGAACAGTTAACTCTGCACTGCCTTACCTATTCAAAAATTTACACTGCTTCTCCGCTGGTAGAAAGAGTCCCAGAGACAGAAATGTTTAGATCTGCTCCTATTCACTGTCCTTCTGTCATGGGCTTCTTAGTACCTTTTTCTTTTCCTCTGACTTTTCTCTCCCATACCAGGGAAAGGAGGCAAGATTTATTCCCCCAAAATTACTGAATCAAGACAGATGAACAGAGGAAGACAGAAAGCAGTGTGAATGTGGCAGAAGCGGATAAACACAGAGGTGAAGGCATGAGGGTGGGACCCTGCTGGGAGACAGCACAAGAGCCATTAACACCACGCGGTGCAAACCACGTTTAGACAAACCCTGAGGATACACATCTGGATGGTATTGACAGAAGTGACCTTGCTAAAAAGCAGGGACAGCACCAGCTCTCCAATACGGCAGGAGATGTCCCAAGCAAATAAAGGCCCTGTTTTCGTTTGTATTATATAACTTGAAATAATTCAATCACTTTCCAACAATATTTTACATTTCACCATCACTACCTTCTCTACATCACGAGAAATTCTAAACCAGCATTCACTTTAAAGGCTAGGCATTTCATAAAAGAGGAAACTGAGGCACAGACTGTCAAGAGATTATCTCCCAGTGGTTCAATGCCTCCAGTTACCCTGAGCTCACATGGCACATTAGTGGTCAGCAACAGCAGGAAGTCTGAAGTGCATCAGTGTCTGACAGACTCCTGTCTCTTCCATCATCCAAAGAGAAGACTCCAGTTCTTTAACTTTTCAGGCCACTGAAGAACCCAGCTGAAAAAGTTTATTCTTTCTGTGTGGCAGATTTTGTGAAATGTCCCACAAATGGAAGGTCGCCTCTGGAACTCATTTATCAGGAATTTCAGCAATGCTCTACACAGATGTTGCATATCACTTTAGGCTCCTACTAAAATGCAAAATGTTGTTGAACTCAAACATGAAGTTGATTAACTCCACAGGACTTTAAACAGCAGAACTACCATGAACACTGACTGCAATTCCCTCTCATGGCAATGAGAATATCCCAACATCCAACAGCAAAACGACCAAGGCAAAAAACTGGGCAGTCTTCTGAAGTTCACTGGCATGATGTGCCTGGCCAGGGCCCTGTAGGCCACATCTCTTCCCCTGACACTTTTTTCCTGCAATTTAGCCCAAATTCATACGTGTTTGCTTAACTTTCCAAAAGCACTCAGGATCTAGTCAATTTTCTTAAATTCTCAATATCAGTTACTATTTCTGCAGTGGTTCTCATCTCCTTCAGTATTTTCAAAAGCATTTTCTCTCTCTGGCTCTTTACTGTCATCCTACCTTAGCACCTGATGCCCAACATCCATCTCTTTCAGTGTGTGCCGGGAAAAGTGCGCTCTCTGAAGCACTCAGACTCCCACTTAGTAACTCTGAAAAGTCAGTTCTTTGACCACGAGCAGGAGCCATCTCTTCTTTGCCTTTCACAACAACCTTTTCCAACCATCAAATACAATCCATAGGAGCTCTGCCTCTGAGTTTTTATTACCAGCCCCTTTCAATCAAAGGCACTGGGCCAAAACAAACTGTCTCACTTATTAGTCCTGAAACTTGCTGTCCATCACTGCTATTCTCAGCATACTTTGCACTGTGTCCTAGGGATTGCTCATTTGAAGAGATGTACAGGGAACAGGATGACAAAGTGGCATTCTTGACTTCTCCAATGGCATAACAGAGAGCCTGAGAAACAGGGACGTACAGGAACTACCCCAATGGCATCCATCTATAAAGGCAGAGACACATGTTTATTTCCTTTACAAGAAGCTTTACAAGCTGTAAGTGTTCAAGTTATTTGTAGAGCCTCCGTTTCAATTCCACAAAGCCTAATCTAAATTTTTGCTGAAGTTGCTCTATTAATAGCAGCTTCTTTCCTCCTGGGAAGTATCAACACAATAATCTCTTGGACTCTTTAATATAGGCTAATAACAAAGCAAGGCAAAAAGAAAACTACAAAGGAGACAACAACCCAGCTTAGAGAAGTTCTTACCTTTTAGCTGGCATGCAAATGAAAACTCCATATCTACAAAGGTAGATTAAGTATTTCAGAAACATATTTCTTACTCTTACTTGGTGAGAAAAGCCTTTTCCAATAGACTGATGTCCCGCAGCTCAATCTTAACACTAACATGAACTTTTCAAGCATTTTGTGCTCTTACAGATCATCCACAGGTTTTTTTAAAACCTTTTTCTCAGAAAAGTAAAAAAGTGCTCTAGTCTCCAAACAGAAGCCAGCTCTACATACACTCACAGGTCAAATCTCAAACCTTGCTATTTCTTTACATGCACAGTAAGAAAAGCATGGCTCTTGTAAGAAGTACAAAGTCTGAAGAATTCTCCCAGTCATGTGAACGTGAGCTGGAAAGCAGAGCACCGTTCTGTAAATCTTTTAGTCTTACAACCAATTTTGGCTGTCTGCTGTACACACACTTACATGCTTCTCTTACAAAGCCCCTTTAGTCTGTTTTGTGCCTCACCAGCTCACTCTCCTGCCTTTCCTCTATAGAGATCCTTCTGTGGAAAACCATGTTTTCTTCTTTGCACCCTTGCTGCTGATTTCCATGTTAATTAATCAATCGACGAGGTTCACTGGAGGCAATCATTCCTCGTTACTGCACAGCTCACCACAGCGCTGCTGTGTCCATCTGCTGTGCTGGTGAGGCTGGCTGGTGCCACAGGATCTGCTGGCAGGCTCCAGGGCAGGCAGCCAAAGAGCTGCTGGCCTTCCAGCAGCCTCATCCTCCTCCCTTAAAAATGCCACATCCTTCTCCCACAAACACACAGCAACTGCTCTCCAGCTGAGCCATCCAAATTGCTCCGCCACCTCAGCACGAAGATGTATCTTGAGCTTTGAAAACAAAACGTTTTTGTGCTTGAAAGATGTCAGGGGTTACTTGCCCAGAAACCTGCACAAATATTTTCCTGGGTTGTCGAACAGCCAAACACAAGAACAGCAGTGATTCTCACACACTAACAGGCCAGTGCCAGTTACCTACAACAAAGAGCCATCTTCTTGGTCAAGAGTAGCTTTACAAGTAAGTTATGATGTAGTGGTTGAAAGATACCCATAAAACTTCATTGATTTAAAGCTAATTTGATGTAGATGAAATAAATCACTGGGTAGCCCTAGTTTTACTGGCTTGATTATTTTCATGCTTTTTTTCCTAGTTCAATGGGCAACATTTTCAAAAGCGCTCAAATTCTCCTGATACCTGGTATTTCTCCCAGCACTGTAAGCAGATGAGCATCTGGAAAGAACACAACCCTATTATTTTGCTTATAAGAACCAAACAGACCTTATGGAAACAGATTTCATCTGCTATGCACAGGAAAGTGTGAACAGTGCAGCCGTGATCTATGGAGGCGATGAAAGATGGAGCACAGCGTTTTGGAACCAGTTTGCACAGGAGCAGCCCAAGCCCACACGTGGCTGCACCCAGCAGTGTGACAAAGACACAAGGCTTGCACTGCAGCCAGCTTCTGGCTGGACACATCCAACAGCAAACCACTCACCAGAACACATCATCACCTCCTGATGCGCTTGATTCTTCAGTATGGTAACATAAAAATAACATGGCTGCATCACAGTGACACAGTAGGAAAGTCATACACCATAGCATGTTTTGTCCTATATTAACATAAAGGATTTTCCATTAGGCAAGGACAGTCTTTCAGTAGTAGAGTAGTATTTTACTGGGGGAAAAAAAAAACATCAGCTTTTCAGTTTCTGAATAGGAAAATTGGAAAAAAAAAAAGGCATTTACAGATAGCCTTTTGAAAAAGGACCACTGAGACCAATTCTGTTGTCTACTTCAGAGATCTTGAAAAGACGTTTTGTAATTTCAAGCCAAAGCCCATCACTCTGTTACGGGGAGGGAAGAGGAAAGAAAGGGGAAACAATTTAATTTCCCCTGCTCATCTGAACATGCATCAAGTGAGCCTTTCAACAACCTCATAAAAATGTGCAAGGCAGACAGAAAATAATTTAGGATGCATTTAGAATTTATTGACTTGGCCTGGTCATATGTTTGATAACATATCTTGCTGTTGGTATTGAAAGTGGGGAAAATAAAATTAAAGCTGATCTGTGAAAACTGGCAGGCTTAGCTTCACATGGAGCTTCAAACCATACCAAAACAAAAAATATCTGATCTCTCTTCGGAAAATACACTCAAATGTCTCTAAATTAGCCACATTTGCTCTAAAATAACTTCCTGAAGAAGAAATGGGCTACGAAACAACTGCTGGTGGCAGATATGAGAGACTGAGCACTTGAAGACTTGCCACTGGCCCTTTGCTCCTACCGTTCCAAGTGGCCAGTGGAAGCTTCATTTACAGGAGAAGCTCTATTTCAGAACTACCACCTGAAAGAGGCCCAGTACTTTATATCCTTGCTATATCAGTTTGACTCTGCCTTATTCAGTACTTCCTGCTTGAACAAAGTGCCACCATTTTGTCTGGGGGCGAGGAAGAGATATTAATTTACAGGGAAAGGTGAGGGTGGGTTAAGCCAAGAAGAGCCTGTCATGGATTTATGATCTCTAACTTTCTGTTATACAACAATTCCTTCTTTCCCCAATCCTTCCCCATCACACAGCCAGGATGTTGCCAACTTTGTCACCACGGCTTCTGCAATGATGGTTTTATGTGGCAAGGGACCGTGGCACCACCTGCCACTGAGGAGGGATCTGCACCTCTTAGGGAAGCTCAGCACTTGCTAGAATTATTTATAACTCTAGCAGTTTTACACAAGGGCTTCAAAACCAAAATCTCAGAGCTCTCTCAAGGCTGAAATGCAAAAAGATATTAAGGGACGTGAGATGCCTCCATTTTTTTAATGTTTTTTTAACTCTTCAAACTTAGGCCAACTTCTCTCCTGAAACCTGGGTAATTTTTGAACCCCAGGTTGCCAACAGCACACCAACCAAGGCACACAAGCAGATTCCAGTTTGGACAAAACACAAGAGTGCAAGAAAATCCAAACAAACTATTCAGTCTCTCTAACTTATGTCTGGAGTAAGTAATCTGAATTTGACTGTGTTTCAAGAGAAAATAACTAAAACACCCAGTGGGATTTTTTTTTTTTAATTTTGAACACACTTGTGAGAAGGGCTGGGGAAGAAGCCTCTTGTTGCAATGCCTTACAGCTACAGAGAAAGCAATCCAACCATTTACAAAATAAGAAACACAGCAGAAAACAAAAACAGCCAAAAGCTCCTCAAAATGATCAAGCACAGTATTCCCGTGCAATCTACCTCTTGATGAAGAAAGAGGTTTGGGATGCTGCAAAAGGTACAAAATTTCACTGCAAAAGCCACCACCTCAGCACTGAGAAGAGAACAGCAAAGCCTGTCCGGGCTCAGGACCAACCTCAAAGGCCTGTCCCCAGGATTATCGCTGCAGCCTCCCATTCAGTGCTGTTTAACACACCACAGCACACATTTCAGCTGCTAATTTAGCTTTCTGGTCAAAACAGGCAACAGAAGCAAACGGATCATTTCTTCCCAGACCCTGATTTCAAACCTACCATAATTTATTTATGCACAGCAGTGCTCACACATTCATCCCCAGCAGTCCCTGAAATACAAAGCTCAGTAACCTGATACGGTTTCCATGAGCCCAGATACAGAGATTAAGGGAAGGACCATTAAAACAAAACAAGAAAATCACAATAAACTACAAGGGAGTCGACGATGTTTCAAGGCATGTAGCAAGTCTCTCCTGCTGATCACTCTGCCAGTTTTTCAACGGAACTTCAACTGAAAAGCCAATTTAATAAACAGCTCTCTTTTCAACAGGCAGGACACCACCAGGAACCAAGAAATGTTGCAGCTCAGCAAAAAGATAATGCAGTGATCATTGGGTGGGTATAATAGAGGGATTATTTTACAATTACAGCAACAATGAAAAAGCAATTTATACAGTAACACGCTGATGTACTGGCAAGCGCCTGTCCAAAGGGATTAAATAAAGTCTGACACGGACTATAGACAGAAGAATGTCTTTAGCAAAAGGTTTATGAACTTCCCTAGACAGTTGTATTTCTGGGCAATGTCCCTTAAAGATGGTATTATGCATTAGGCCCATTTTAGATAACAGAGGCACAATGCACAAATAGGAAATAAAGATCACTTTGAGAATTCTTATTTATTTAAAGAAAAACAAAAGTATATATAAAAAAGGTTAGGTCACTTTGCTTCAGAAAGCATACTTCAGTGGCCCCCAAAACACCTTCACTTCTTGGGTTAAAAATGGTCGAAGAACCCCAGAGATGACACTGGTAGTTCTTGGAGAGCTCCTGCTGTAGCAGTGGACTTTGACAGAATATTTCAGAAGCCCTCAGCAGGAATACTAGGGAAGCAACCATGAGATAGGAAGCTATCCAGGAACATCGTGTGGACAGGCAGAATGAATGGTTCAGTGTCTCATGCTGCTGAAGCAACACCCCCAGTACTCTCTGAGAAAGAGCTGCTTAACAGAAACAACTTGCAAGAATAACCTGCAGGTAGATCAGGCTCCCTTCCAGAGCAGGGAACATCCAACTGAGAGGAAAAAAAAAATCCATGCTTCAGAAAAGAAATTCGGGTAGTTCAAAGGGAGGGCAGATGAACATTTTTACAAACCACAGAGCTTTTAGCTCTGGTTGATTTATTAAATGGGTCGTCCTCTTTTTCCTATCACTTCAGGCAACAGCTGAATTATTCAATGAGCTCCAGTTGACTATGTTGTTTCTAAAACACTTGGGCTACCTCTGGGGAAGGAAGACAAGAGGCGAGGGGGAATAAAAACATGTTTAAAAGTTAAAGAATTTAACAGAAGTGGGTCCTATTCATTTATGAGAAGTCTCAGAAGCAGAGAGGAAGTCATATTTCTGCAAGTCTTCTGGCTAAGCAAACTTGTAGCACTTGGAGAAGTGGAGATGTGCAGCTCAGCTGCAAAGCTCTCAGCACAGCAACAGCCTTGGCGCTCCCACACCAGTCCGAGGGTGATGCCCCTTCTGCTCCCACAAACAGGATATTCACGGCTCCAACCTCGGGGTGTCCACCCTGCATTTCCATGTGTTTGGAAATAAACACATTCCACCCTCTCAACTTTCCCATCCCTAACAGAACTGTCAGAAGAATTTCTCCTGCAGTCCAGTTGAAAGAAAAGCAAATTTTCAATCTTTCAGAGCTTATTAAAAGCAGTACATTTTTTGCCCGCCCAAAGCGGAGTGACTTGAACTGGACAGGGAGAACAAGAATGAAGCCAGCCTGTAAGTGAGGCAAATACCAGACCATCAGGCTAACAAAATAACATTCCTCTGAACACACCATTTCTCACGGATCACCAATTCCAGGACTTAACTTCATAGTGGTGTTTAATTAATGAAAACACTGTGTGATGGTCATGAGAACAGAGGTTAATTTTCAGATGTTTTTCAGATTTCAGCAGTAGCAGAAGTGGCTGGTCATGAAGTAGCAAATCAGCTCTTGCAAAACTGTTTATTATCTTGCAAAGAAGAGAGATTTGCTCCAGAGAAGGTCAGCTTGCCAGAAGAATGCCTCTTGACAGCAGGGAATCCTGCTATCATTTGTGCTTGCTCAGTAATCAGAGCTGGATGCAGGAAAACACAGGGATCCATCAGCATCATCAGCCAAGACAAAATTGAATCAGGAAATACACAGAAAAATTAATATAATTTAAAAAAGCAAAGGACCTGACAGCAAATCACTGAAGCCAAAGCTACATACAGAGTTCTTCACTACACTAAAAAAAAAACAAACCAACAAAAAAACCCCCAAAAACCTGTAGATAATTTACTCACATATGACATATTTTATTACTGCACCCAAACACCTGGAAATCAGGTATGTTTATTTCAAAATAAAATGAGTTATTTATGACTGCTTTAAAGATTACAAAAAATTTATAGACACATGATCTATAAAGATACAACCAGAGCATTCTGACCTGAGTAAATCACAGTATTCCACACGCCAACAGATGCTCAAATATAAAGATTAAAACCAGAACGCAGCACTGACAGCTGATAAGAACTTTGGAAATGTAAAAATGGTAACAGTCAGAAAAACAGGAGTCAGAGCCAATTATCAGGGGCCCAGACCTGGGCCCTCTAAGTCTGCAAACCCTACCAACTTTTGTGGACCAAGAACCAGTACTGGATATTGAAATTACCTCTCTGCCCTCAGGTGAGATGGAGAAGCAATAGTTTATACTCACTGTATTTATCTTCCCCGAAGAACTCCCATTTCTTCCAAATTTTGTCTTGAACCAAAACACTTCATCCCAACTGCTGCGTTGCCCTGGGCACCTGATTTGTTTCTTCCTACCGACTCCTACATGGCTTTGATTATAAAACAGGCAACATCATTTTCCAGAAATCTCTTAACTTTTCTTCCTGTATCTTACCAAAATTTCTTCCCAGCTTCTTCTTTGGTTGCCATTTATCTTTTGTACAGATGAAGTCTATCCATTCCAGCAAGTCCAGGTTCTCGTTACTGCAGCAATAGCAGTGATGCAGGAATTTTAAATATGTGGGTTTAGCTGGTGCATGCTCATTGGGATAACTGTGAATACAGTGTAAGAATTACTCATTGCAGTGGTTTCAAAAGGATACTTTGATAGCTTTTTGTAAAAAAGGAAGTTTGAGCTTCTGAATCACCTATGTAAAACAATCAAATCTGCCTGATTTTGATTTTTTTTTAAACTAAGAACATAGTCTTTTTGTTGTATTCCAGTAAAGCTGCTTCATTGTAACCAGGCATATTGCACAATGCCATTTTTCAGCCTCTAGTGTCATTGGGAAATTCTCACTCGAGTAACTTCCATTCAGTCCTAGCCAAGAGCATTAGAATTTGTATAAAGCTGATGTGCTTTTACCCAGAGAACAGCACCCCAACCAATCAATTTCAACCAATCAATAAAGTTTACTATACAGACCCAAAATTCAATACTGAGGATACAGCTTTGTTGTAATCTAGAATATCATCCCTGGGAGAAAAATTATTCACTAAAGTGACCTTCTTTTACCATTAATTTTGCCTTTTTTTTTAAATAAGCAAACAGATTATGACAGAAATTGTGCAATAGACAGAAAAGGGGCTTATCTAAAGTAAATAAAGCCTTCTGTTTGCAACCAGCTGACAGCATTTGGTATTTTTCTCTCCTTCCCTCCCCCTCTTTAAGAGCAACTTTTTCAGTTACAAATCAACTTCGGAAGAGATTTTCAGGTGAGTAATGACTCCCTTCTTGGTGTGGCCATTGTCAAGGCACCACTGAGCAGGAAAATTGATAGGACGTTGTGCAAATTTGACAGTGAGCAGTTCAGACAGCAAATGCTGCTTAAACTTGCACAGATTTTTTAAATCTTCACTTGTTGGAACACTAGGTACATTATGAAGAGCAATGCAAGCTTGAGATGCACCAATCAGTAAGTTCAGTGCAACTCAGGGAGATTATTTATAGAGTTTCTATCCAAATAACTCCACCTCCCTCAGACTGTCAGAAAGATCACTGCACCACACAACCTCGAGCCAGGCCCCCCCAGGATGTCTTGCATTGATCAGATGATGCAGCACCAGCAGAGAAGGGGCTGCCAAGGGGGTTTTAGTGACATACATGGGGTAAGATGCTCAGGATGAGTAACCTCTCGTCCAAACCTCTACAGACCAATCCTCTCAACGAGTCACGGGCGGTCACATTTTCCCCTGACAGCCATCAGAGGAAGAACACTGAGGGCAATGCTCCAGGGAGAAGGTGCCTCCCCATCAGCCTGGGAACAGAGGAAGTTGCCTGCCAGAGTTCCCCGACAACCAAAGCAGAACTGTCAGGATGTGGTGGCAGGGTGAACCTGAGCACTTGCAATTTCTACAGCATTCACAGTTCTGCTTGCTCAACCTCTCAGGTAACCACAGACTCCACGCTACACCTGACTGCACAAACAGTCCCACGGACACTCTGATGTACACACACTACCAAATAAACTAGAAAAATGGAGAGGACAGAGCTACCATGGTATTCAAAATGAGAACTTTCAAACCAGAAACAACCAGAAGTAGTCAGGAGAGCAACGTGACATTGTCTCCAACAAGCTGCTTTAAACAGGAACATCACACATTTATCTACAAATTCCTCCCATTTATTTTTTTACTATCCAGCAGAAACAGGTCAGACATGTCATGTATGGGCAAAAACTCCTACTGGCTGTACACTCTGGGCTGTGTTGACTACAAATGTTTCACCTGCCATGTCTCTTACCACCTACTGAAATACACAGAGATCAGCATCTGGACTCCTCACTGTTGCTGGCAACACAGACACAGAAAAAAGTCCCATCTTCAGCCCTGGAGCCACGAGTGCTTCTGGCATGGTGCCTGCTCTCATCTCAGCCCACACAGGGCACTTGATATTTACTCTGTCAAAATGTTCAGAGACAGTTAACCTGCCCAAGGACTGTCCACTTGTCTGCCCACAGGGGAGAGGAATGAGATTAGTCACTATAAAGAAAGAAGAGAAACTCCTACAGCTCCTTTTCCTCTCTGCTCTGTGAGGAACATGCCCTGCCAAAGTGATTCCAGCAGAGGCAAATACCCTGAGCCTTCAGCAATAACACGAAAAGGAGTGAACAGCGGACACAACTCTGGGGTTCAGATCCCTGTCTGGGGCAGTACATTGCAGGGTGTCCCAATACTCCTCTTCACATTGTTACCTAAGAGATCCAGAATGTTACCCGGGATTCAAACCATCAGACTTAGCACTTTCATCATTTCAGATTTTGCACACAGAAGTCTTGAAAATCACATCAACCCACTGGAAAGAGTAATTTTTTGCTAACTTATCCCAAACTTCAGAGAATAGCTGTTTCCTGATATTTTCACAGAGGTAGTCAAACACACAGAATGCCCCATTAGTTCCCCACAGCTGAGCCAACAGATTTTTCTGTAAAAAACCCACCAGACTAGGGTTCCCCAGGACAAGAGCCACTATGAAACCCTTCTTCAGCCTGATGATGGGCCCCCAAATCTTGTCCTGAGTCTCGGCAGCAAAAGGAGCTTCACTCTTAAGAATGTGTGGACTTTTTGACTTTTTTTCCTGTTTAATAAAAACAAGTCACACAAGATAGAAGGTGGAGAGAGGGAGGACAAAGCAAACAGTCTAGGATCCTTTTTAAAGCCCTTTTTTCTGTAGAAAAATAAACAAACCCAGGGAGCCTTATGGCACAGGAGGTTCTAACTGTTCTCTGTAGACCTTCCAAGCACAAGGAAGAAAAACAAAGACATTAATCCGGGCAGTAACAATGCCAATAACCACATTCCAAAAGCCATGGTGCAGTTAAGGTGCCTCACTGCTGCATCACCACCACAATACATCATGGCAGATAAGAAACGTGAAACTGGAATTCTCCAAACCTACAGGAATGGAAATCTCACATCAATTCCAGAAAAGATCGGGGAGGAAAAAAAGTCTTAACCTTTCTAGACTTGATTAGCACCTGTCACATTTAAACGATGATAAAAACACTCTTTCAGTTCCCTTAAAATCTGGAAATTTCACAGTGAGTATTTCCCAGCAGTGATCCTCCTGCACTTGGCTCACTAGTTTGCTGTCATTCCAAATGCCTCTGGAAACATCAGCAGGATCCAGATACCCCAATTAAAAGCTGGCATGTACTCAACTGCACTGCTGAACAACCCAATGTTTGTCCTTCAATTATGTCCAACAACTCCCTCTGCAAAACTGCCCCTCCAGCACTGCCTTTCGCAACTGGCAATAGTCAGTTTGGGAAGTTTGCAATGTTTTAAATAAATATATCATTTTCCTAAGGAAAACAGTGAAGTTTTTCTAGGCGTAGTACAATCAATTTAGTTCTGTTACTCATAAAAGCTTTCAAAACCTGTTCCCACCTCTCCTACCACTCCAACTATCTTTTAATGGATAAAAGCAGATCCAAGGAACTTAATTGTTGTTCTTCTAATACAACTGCCTCCTGTCTTCAACCCCCACAGTCAGAGCTACTTAAGGAGACACTGCCATTAACGGAGGCCGCCTCTTCAATAAAATCCACAGCATGAAAAATGAAGAAATAGGTCACTTGGAAGAGGGGGGTCATGACCACATGCAAAATTTGCAACCATCACATAGACCATGTAAGGCAAAATAATGGTACACAAAGATGCTCAGCCTTCTCTGCAGAGCTCTGCACATCATTGCTCTGACTCACGGTTCATGAGGCTCACACAAAATGTCTGTTTAGGAAAGCACAGAGAGGAACTTTGGAAGAGGCAGGCAAATCGGAAAAAGCCAACTCCTACATATTAAGCAATGGAGTTAGCACAGACTGTGCACCTGTTACAGCAGAAAAGGCCTGTTCCATTTACCTCTGTTACTTAATTCAAAACTAATTATTTACATGAGATTTTCCTTAACAAACAACATTCAAGTGGAAGTCATAAGTAGTTTACTTGAACAACAGGCAGCATTGAACTACAACATCTCCTAGAAGCTAAAGTGAATATGTCTTACAACCTTTCTTCTTTGAGCTGGTCACTTGAACAGAGGAATTCTGGAAACAAACAAAATACCACCAAGATCACTATTCTGGTTCCTCTTTGCTGCATGAAATAAACTCCTGCCCTTCTAAACCAGCTGACTGGTTTTACCAGCATCATCTGAACTCAGCACCTTATGATGTTTTAATTTATTTATTTTCCATTGGGCTACCCCTGGAATTTTTCAGCATCTTGGCATGCTTTGTGATTGTTTAAAAATATTTACTGGGAGATATGCCAGCCTGGAAAGAGAAAAATCATGTGGGATCTTATCAGTGTAAATAAATACCTGAAGGAATGGTGCAGGGAAGATGGAGCCAGTGGTGCTGAGGGTAAGGACAAGAGGCTTTGGGCACAAACTCAATCAAGGAGGTTCTGTCTCCAACACCAGCAAACACTTTTTCACAGTGAGGTTGAGCACTGGCAGAGATTGTCCTGGGAGGCTGCAGAGTGTCCATCTTGGAGACAACCAAAAGCCAGCTCCAAGTGGCCCTGCCTGAGCAGGGGGTGGACCAGCTGACCTCCAGAGGTCCCTTGCAACCTCAGCCACTTGGTGATTCTCTTGCTCCATTTTAGTCACCAAAACATATCCTACTGTTTTTGAAATTATACATCTGCATTCCAGCTCCTCTGCAGACACTCCCCACCTAAAGCAAGCCAACAGGGAAAAACAAACCTCAAAGCCTTTCTGAATTGCCTCCCCCACATTCAAATCTGCAGTGGCCATAAACTCATGCATAGTAATGACCAGCTTTACTTGGGGCTAAATAAACAGACTTCACTCAGCACCGCTTTCTTGCTGTGGCACAGAAGACCATGAGTTTCCTTTTGCTCATCAGACAGGCAAATAGATATAAATTAAGTCTGGAACTTTAGAAGAGTTTGTCTTCCAGATATTTACCCCATCCAAAACACATCTGTCCAAATAATTAATATGCCATAATCTTAAGTTATACAAATTAAAATAAGAAATATCTGTTCCACACAGTTTAAAGCATCTCTCTGCATTTTCAGGCACGGTCTGAAAGCTACACTCAAAACACCAGAAGCACGATGCTCTCCCTCAGATAACCTTAAGTTACACTCCCTGATTTCCTCACTGCAGAGCCTGCATCCAGGAATGGTGACCTGCTTACCTTTATGTCAATAACAAAGTGTTGACAACCCTTCCAGAATTCATTCCTGTAAGTGAAGGGGCAGAAGTTCAAAGTCATCTCTAGGAGATGTGCTAAAGCCTGCCCACTCTGTCTCATCTCCCCCCTCCCCAGCTGTATCGGATGGCCTGGCAAAGCTGTCTCTGCTCACCTTCAGCCTCCCATGATCCTGCTAAAGGGATCACTTCAACAAGTCAAAGCATGCAAAAATACCCTTCACACTCCCTTTGAGAAAGCTCCTTAAAATCCAGCTCTTCATCAATCATCATTGTAAAAACCTCTCCACTCTCTGCCTATGTGACCTGACTTCTTTGAAGAACAGGTTTCTGAGGTTCCTGTCCTGCAAATCAACCCCCTTAAACCAGGCACCTCTAATCACATGGTCCCCCCCAGGGATAAGAGGCATGTTCTCATGTATGTTCTTTCTACCTGCAATATATCCCTAATATTCCAGCAGATATCTGCTCTCTGTCATACTCAGTGCTTCTTTAACCTTTTCATCATTGTTGTCTAGAATTCATTCCATGTAATCTCTGACAGACTGTCTCCACGGTATTGAAACATTGCCCCACATTATTATATGCTGACATTCACAGCCACTTCATGAGAAAAACGGTCCTCACTCAGAACCTAAATCAGTAGCCATAGTATGCTCTAATGTACTTCTCACTAAATTGATCCTTGCTATTGTCAGCCACAAAAATGTAACTGATACATTGCACACAATCTTCATTCATCACATTCCAATTAAACTTCAATAAGACTGTCTTCAAGAGTGCCACCATCATCACCAAATGGCTGAAAGTTCAACTCAGCACCAGCAAACATAACTTGCTGTGCCATCAACACTCTCCATTTAACATCCTCCTGTTTGTTTGGTAGCAACTCACCGGCCCTTAAAGCAAGAAACTCCAAAGATAACCCACAGCTTGGATCCAGTCTGACAGTTTGCAGCATTTAAGCCACCTACAAGGCCTTGAGGACTGTAAAGACATCACAGATTGTGAGGAACAGCAGGGCCTCCAGGTCCCTCAGCTATGAAGAATTTATATACTCATGTGGATGTTTTATATTTCTGGAAAACTATTTAAGAAGCTGAAATTTTCAAATGTGTATTACAAGTGAAGCACTGAATAGCTCCCAAACCTTCTTGATAGCCCACAGCTTTCCACACTTAGAAAATCCAGTGATTTAAGGAAGAAATATTTGGCTATTTGAATTAGTGTATTGTCCCTCCAAAATAAGGAGTACTGGGCTATAGAGATTAATCTTCTTTACATCTTGTATTACTTCAATAGTCAGCTAAATATAGAAAAATGGTAATTATTTAGCACATCTTTAAAGCAACAATTTCCCTCCCAATTAACTTCCAGTTCCTCAGATTAATTATCTGCTCAAATTTTCTTGATGCACACACTGCAAGAAGCTGAATGTGTTTCCCGTAAATTAAAACACCTTCAGAGAAAATGATAATCTTAAAAGAACTTTCTAAGCAAAGAATCAAAAGTCCATTCGACTAAATCTGCCTGGATGGGGAGAAGGCAGGAACTGATGTCACCAGGCAGTGAACTCCGGTGCTTGAACCCAAGTAACAAGCTGCTTTCACTTGTCCTCAGGGAAAATGACCCCAACATAATAATAAGTACTTCCAGCCTAAGTAAGAACAAAACTCATCCCTCCCCCAAAAACCATGGATCATCATTATTGCTCACAACACCAGCCATTGTGGAGCCCTACCCCAGAGTCCTCATGTCTACCGAGCCTGCAGACAGCACGGACCTGTTTCTGCCAGGTTTAGTGACAAAGCTCCTGTAAATTGATCTGACATGGGACTGGAAACTTGGGGAGAGAAGTGGAAAGCAAAGAGATCAAGCACTGCCTTCCTGATATCAAACCAGAAGTACCACAAGGGCAGTGCAATGAGTGCTGCTGCACTCAGGATCAGGCAGAAACCATGCAGACTTTTCTCCACCCAGAGCCAAGACCAGATTAGTTCCAACAGCTCCTATCATTTTCTTTTCAGCATTTCTCTATTCTCTTACCTGTGGCCTTATCCTAGAAGGGGTGGTGTTCCAAAAGCCAAGGAACAAAGCAGGAGAGGCACTTCACCTCTGAGAAAGGCGCAGAGCTCCCCTGCACAGCAGAGCCCCAGCCGCACTGCGGGGTGCAGAGGTGCTGTGCAGAGACTTTCCTGTCACAGGACACTCCTCACCCAGCTGTGACAGGACTCGCCTTGAACCTGCATCTAAAACCTGCCTTCATATTTAATCCAATCCTCTGGCGTGCACCTGCATGGCTTTTGTCTCATGTTGGAGGCATGAGGGGGCAGGAGATTCTTTACAGTTAAGAGATTACTTCAGCATTGTACTATCAAAAGACAAGAAGGAAAAAAAAACCTTACTACTCAGAGCTCTGTCATTTGAGCACAACAAAGGGGAACTTTTAGAACAAAGCATGTCTGAAATCAAATATCTGCTAAAAGCTTACACATTTCAAGTCTGTCTAGATTACTAACTAGGTCTAAGTGGAAATGCACAATCAGACAACAGAAAGAAGGCAGGGTTAGCATATAGTGCAATGATCTTATAAAATATTTAAGCAAAGCATGTGACCATTGATAACATCCACTTTGATTGAACAATAGGCTGTGCACACAAACAATGTGGAGTTTTGGGTTTTTTTCTCCAAATCTCTAGCATATGGGTATCTGTGGGGCAGGTAAGAAAGAAAGGAAGTTTAAGAAAGAAAAAACAAACACTATACACAGGGACACATTCTAAATTTGCAGGGTACAGCCCCTGCAAAGTGTATTTGTAATATTATGCACATTCTAGTTTAGGAACAGACACGTGTACACACCAAGAGGTTCTGGAACCTTTAGATTTTGAGGAAGCAACACAAGAGGAAGGATTCTGCTGAGAACAAAGCTCTCATATACTTACCTCCAGTCAGCACCTTCAGTAGGCTGTGTTCTGCGCTGAGGCTGGACAAACCCAAACAAATTCATGGTTTAATTATTAATAAAGCCCCCACCCCAGCTAAGGCAGGCAGGCAGCTGTACAAGAGTATAAACACATTAAATTACTGTATTTTTAATTCATCTGCTTAAAAATCAAGTAAAGACAGGTTTTTAAAAAATCAGAATACCAGAAGGAGACCAGGCAACAGGACTAAACTTCGTTCTCTTCTGAATCACTCACTTCATCTGATCACAGCACCTCTTCATGAAACCACCCATGGACAAAGCCTGAGTAGGTTCCCTTCCTGCTCCAAACCCCAGACCAGGAAAAATCCAGGAAAATTAGACCAGCAGTGGTTATTTCTCCTAAGAAACACCCAATCAGAGATGATCAGTATTTGCATGCCTTGCTATTACACTAAACAGACTGACATCAGGCAAAAGCAAGTTCTACAGGACCTCAAACAGCACACCAGCAGTGAAACTCACTTGCTTACCAACGAGAGCAGTGGAAGGCTTGCATCCAGGAAATATTCCAGGTACAGTGTGTGGCAGATGAAGATTTGGGGGAAAAGTATCATGGAGGTTATAGGCTCTAGCCATGAGTTAATGAAATTCATGTCAGCCTAGGGACAGGCTGAAGGAGGAACAGTGGCCATGAACTGCACTGTCTGCATACCACAGCTGACCCACCCTTAAATTCAGGGAGTTTGTCTGCTTTTATGAAGGGGCATTCAAATCTTATCAGAAAACACCTATAACAACTGGCCACTGTTAATTTGTGTTAAGTGAGGAATTCTACACAAGGAGAAATGCTCAGGCTTTCTAGGAAGGTAACTCACAACAGCTTACTTCAACCTTGGTAAGTAGTAAAAATACAAACCATTTCTTACGTTATAACACAGCAGATCCTATTTATGCCCAGAGAGAAAAAATAAACAATTAAGAATGCATCAAATCATGCCCTTTGTCCTCCTTAGTCTACCTTCATTACCACTGATCAATTTTTCTGGAAAAGGTGAACAGCAGGTTCAAACCCAAACCCTCAAGAAGATTTTAATTAATGTCTTTAAGGCTGAGAGTGACCCTTTGTAAACAAACATTCTTGTACAGATGCAGTAAGTCTGATCATCACCATGACCACCATCAAACACTACACGGTTTCCATGAAGGAGCTGATGTTATACAAAAATCCAGAAGATAATGCAGACTCTCTTTTCATAGCTACTACACCTTGTATGCCAGCAGAACACTGTACCAGTTTAAAGAGCTAAGAAGACAAAAGATGATGAATAACAGAAAATACAGAAATGTAACTAGAAACAAACTGTACTTTGGAAATTTGTATTTTTAAGGCATTTAGACCTGTTAACACTGACCCTTACCCATAAACTGGAGTAGCAGCCAAGTCTACACCCCAATGAAACCTTCAACATTCCAGATGTATCTGCAGCTGTCCTCATCTGCACATCTACAGGTTAAAACCAAATTAAATCACAAGCTGATATTCTGAAGCACAAGTTTTCCACTGCATTTGTGGCTACTGTTTCCAAAACATCTCTTTAAACTGCTGCCTACTGGATAGAAAGCAAGAGACAAAAACTGTAAGAAAGAGCTATAAATTCTAGGATAATCCCAATACTGGTCAATCAGACATCTTATTTGAAAAATGCAATCAATGCTAGAGATATAAAATATTAAAGAAATACTTAAGGCAGATATCTCTACTCCTCACAATTACTACAGGATGGAGCTGCACGGTTCTGCCACTCCTGCTGGGTTTATAACTAGCTGCATCTGAATTAAACCCAGAAGACTTACAAAAAATAGATGTTAAACCAGAACAACTTTTTGCTTGAGGGCCCCCCCCCAATAAAGTTGAAGCACCTATGCTATTTATAGAACAATAAAATAATTACTTTTCTGTTACTGAAGTTGCACAGGACACCCCTGTCAACAAGGCAAGGGGCTAAAACTGCCATGAAAGATAAAAAGAGCAGGGTCAGATTATTACGCTGAAATCCCAGGAGATGACCAACATCTTACTTAGGGGAAGATTCATTCAAATTTCATCACTCTATTGAGTGAATAAGGTAGGCAGAAAGGATGCTGGTATCAAAGGGAAATTAATGATGACCTGAATTTGAAACACAGCACTCGCCTGCACAGAGACTCAGACTCACAACGCCTCTGTGCCACCCGGATTCGTCAGAGAAAGCTGCATTCTGGGACATGTCAATTAAAATTAAGAATGAAATAACTCTGTGCAACGGTGCTGAATGGCATTTTCTCTCAAGAGACCACAAGTTCCTATTGAGATTTCAGCTGTGCAATCAGATTTCCATTCTTAACTCTTTCATTTCCAACGCAATTGATTCGCTCATGACACTCGCCCCTCTCCTTCAATCCTCAGCTAAATTCAAATACATAATTTTATGAAGTTCCAGACCTACCTGCAGCCCAAATCTGGACAGTACTTCTCCAGAGTTAATGAGACACAAGTTCTGCAGAATGGCTGTGGGCACTACCAGAGTCTAGAAATTCAGGAACAAGATAAAAACCTGAGAAGTGGCACTGTGACCCCAGGCTGAAGTGCACTGCTCAACCAGGCAACAATTCTGAGAAACTGCACCTCAAGAGTCACCAGGGCCAATATTTGAGTTTATTCTGTCCAACAGAGAATCAGCCTTCATCACCTCACATTACCTGCTCCACACACTGCGTGTCCCAAAGCTGCTTCCCAGCGAAGGGAACGGCGCTCAGGGTGGACGGGACCAGGAGCCCACAGAATCCTCTGGGCATCCAGAGCTGCCTTCCCACCCCCAGCACAGCAAATCAACAGAGCAGAACCCCGAAACAGAGGTATCTCCTTTGACAACTATATTGTTAAGTGCTTGAATCTTGACATTTTACCTCAGGAGAACATGAGAGCTGCTTTAAGAGGGAAGAAAAATACCTTTTCCCAAACTTCTGCCACTCAAAAATCCACAGGAAATATTATTAAAAAAAAAAAAAAAAGCAATTTAGGTGCTTCATTCCAATCATTAACTTAAATTTAAATGGAATTTTCAAAAAAAAATTATCTGATATTTATAATCAGGAGAAAACTAATTCTCCTTGTCCCTTTAAAGGAACACTCTGGATTTTCAGAATAAAACAAAACACTTAAGGGAATTTTAAATACAGGAAGGAGGGATAAGAGCATGGGGGAAGAACCCAACAGACTTCATAAATATTTTTGTGATTCCCGTTGCCAAAGCAGTATCCACATAATGTACCTCAGCCAAGTTTTTCTGAACAAGAAAATTCAAAGAGCAACAATTCATGAAATACACCCACACATCTGCAGTGTATTTTTGCAAACATACACAGCATTTCAGCTGCTGTGGACATGACTCTTCCTTTACTATCTTGATTTACATGGCAGATGCTGACTCTACCAGTGTCTTTTTCTGGAAGGGCTCTGGAATTCAGCCAAGCTCAGTATGGGTGTTACACACTATCTGCTATGCGTCTTGGTAGAGACAGCAAAGGAAGAAAATTACATTTTATTTGAGTACTGTAAAGTTTGCGCTGGCACCGTTAAGCTGGAATTTTAAAGTGTCAGCTTTGTGGGAAAAAGAAAAATAAAACTGATCCCATGTAAATGAAACAAAGATGATTTTGACTGGAGTCTCAAAACCCAAGAAGCAGAAAAACTTACTGGATTAACAGTGTGTCACATTAGATTTAGAGTAACTGCAGGCAGATGCTTCAGTTTCTATTTACACACCAAAATCAGCAGTCAGGTTTTCCAAATTATTCAGCAGATTGACATAGCACTTTCTGCTTGATCTCTAATCATATCTGCAGCTGGTGCATACTAGCTTAAAGGTCTGAAAGTCTGTCCCTCAACCCTGGCTACCTATACAGCAGAAGTTTTCTCTTTGAAGATGTGGCCCTTGAAGAAGTGGTTGGGAAAAATACGTTTTTAAATCCAACATATTAAGAAGGGTCACAACTTTTTCAGCAATGAACTGAACAGTTCTCCCTCTCACTTTGCTTTTTCAAACAGCTTGATGGAAGAGATTAATTTTTGTATGTTAAAATACAAAAGCTGCAACTCTAAATAAGGTCTATCACTAGTACATAAAAAATAAATTAATGCTTCTTTGCACTCCTTGCAGTGGGAGAAGGGCGCAGTGTCACCTTCTGTTTGCTTCACATTTCCTGAACGTCATCCAAGAAGTCTTTTTTGCCATCTCCTACAGCTAAAATGATTGATGGATGCTGGTTTTGATGTAATTACAAATGGCTCTTCCCTCCAGAAACAACCTGCTAAAATGAATATTGTACCTTAGAAGCAAAGTATTACCCTTAAAAACTGCCAACGGTGAGCACTAATACACAGCCCTGGCATTACTGTGCCGCTAACTGGTGTCAAGGCTGTCACTGACAGATGAAAAGCTGAATAGGAAAGAGAAAAGAAATGGGATGTGATAAGATTGCATCATAAAATACAAGATAAATGTGTCACCATGACCAAGATGCATTCTAACCTCAGGTAATAAAACAACATGTCTTGGTTGAAAAAATTACCCAGATGAGATGAAATTGCTAAGGACAAATATGACATCTTCCTTGTCTAGCACACATTTACATATGCTAATGTGGGGAATACATTTTTTAAAACTCTTGTAAACATACTGTAGTCTGTTCCCATTGGTCAAAAAGGAGAATGAAGAACTGGACAGTATAATAAGCTCATTAAAACACATCGGTGGAAAAAAAATACATTACTGAAAAACAGAGACAGGAGCTGCAGCATCAGGTTCCGACACCCAGCGCTGGGACACAATCACCCTGCAGAAGTGAAGGTCACGCCAGGAAGGTGTCTGGAAGTAAATGATGTCCATGGGAGAACAGCAGCATGACTTGATGCAGAATAAGAGCAGTTGCTCAACAGAATTGATGCCAATACACGAGACAGCGGTGCCATGAAGAAACTTCTAGACACCATTTAAACACAAAGAATTAGATCGGTGTACCAGTGATTAACAAAGATTCAGGAAGGTACTGATGGAGAAATCTAGTCATCTGCATAATCTGCTCTGTAAACAAGTGATTTTGTCCATTCAAAACAAAAAACTTTGTTTTACATTACTGCAATGCAGTACTGTGTGAAGCACCATATGTAGCTTTACATACTGGTTCCTTCGTCAATCCTTTCTGCAGAGCTACTTGGAATTAACATACTTTCAAAGGTCTGTATTAAACTCCTTTAAAAAGTAACTTTATCTTATTCAAATTTGGAGCTCTCATCTCTGCATAACTCTGGTACAGACACTGGTTTGTGTCTTTGTTAAAGCACCACACACCCAAGCAGCCAAGGCGCACTTGCTGCCGCACCCAGGAGCCAAAAGGGCCTTTATTCCCTTAACAGTGAATTCACCTGAGAATCGTATCAAAAGAGAGGGATGCAAATAGCTTCAGATGCAAAACTTACCAAAATAATTTCCAAAAGTTTACAATTCAAACAGCAGAATAATCCTGGTCACACACAGGACCTGTTTATAGCTCAGGGCTCTACCATCCATAAACAAATTGTGCTGCACCTCTTTCATCATCTCCTTAATCAATTACAAACTTGTACTTTCAAAGGACTTCTGAACATTCCAGATGATTCTTCTGATCAGTCTTACACGACACACATCCAGAGTAATGCTACTTTAATTAAATCATCTTCTCATCTCCTCCACACATGTATTTTTATACACACACACACACACATATACAAACACACACAAAAATAGTGTCTCTACAGTATAAAAATAAGCCCTCACTCTGGTTTCATTACAGGCTTTCAGGAACATCTCTCTGAACATTACAATACTCTGGCTGAGAAAGTTTTACTAAAAATAAAAGTTCAGAGTTGTGCCAAGTGATTTAGCTTGCAGAGGCAGAAAATCCACACTCAAAAATTCTCCAAGTTTACTTAAAACACTTCATTTTTTGAACACTGAGAAGCTGTGATGCTAAGGATAGATGTGTGGGATTAGACTAAATGGAAAATTCAGGCATTTCAATCTCCTGCTGTAAGCAGGTGTGGGCCTGACTCATCAGAGGCAGAGAACACCACTGAAAGTTATGAATTCTCACACTACCGCAGTACACAGTGAGCAATGAGTTAATGGAGTTTCCACCCCTTAATACAACAGAAAGGATTATGCCCACCCATCTGTAGATACAAAAGATGATGCTGCCATAAAAAAGCAAGTGTTGCTCACCTGGCTTCTCTCAGGTACAGTGACAGTTGCTCATTCTTAGGTATAAAGGCAAATTATAAAAAGGTCCCAAAGCCTGGCTGCAACTTAATGAGAGAAAAAAAGACACAAAGGACACTGTGAAATTTAAAACTATCAATGTTTGAGATTTGGTTTTCCTTTTATTCGAGAATTTGAAATATGCCATCTATAGTCTCAGGATCTACTTCAGGGATTCCATTTACTCTTCAAACCTCCATTGGAAAAACAAAACAAAAAAAAAAACCTACCAGCAAAACCCTATGTTTCACTTCTCACACACTACTGAAACAACAGTGGTTTTAAAAAAACCCTGAAGAATACAGTTTTGTTATTGCTCCACTCTGTCCTTGGGAATATCTGACCACATCAAGTGTACACAGAGCTCCCAGGCCAAGGCACCTGAGACAAAAACCTCTGTACTGTCAACCTCGCTGCACCAGCCAGAGCAGTTACATGAGCTCCTGCCCACACACCCCTGTTCATCCCTTGCCCTTTTCTTTCTCCCAGTAATTCACACAGAGCTCACCTCTCCTGCCTGTTTCATGCCCAGGAAGAAGGTACGACCCCCCTTCCAAAGGCCTCAAACAGCCTGGTTCAGGATGCCATTCCTCTTTTCCTGAAGCTGTAGGGTTTGCTTGTTTTCAAGCTGGATCAATTCACTGGTTTTGTCCGCAGAATGATCCTAAACCACATGTCTGTATAACCAAGAGGGTACCTCGTTGCACACTTTGGGAAACCAACAGCCAGCAGCAGAGAAGAACGGGATTTTCTGAACCCCAAAGCTGAATCTCCTACCTCACACCACAATACCCACAAATATTTCCACAAAGGGGAACAAGCAGTGGTGCAGTCTGAAGCAGGAGCTTTGCAGAAGTCTCCCTGCACAGAGCTACAAAATTTTGCTAGCACAGAGGAAATAACTTTGAGCAATTGAGGAACAGATGCAGGAACAGGTAAAGACACAACAGGGTAAAGATGCTAAGATCCTTATATTGAGCAAAATGCCTTCCTATTTTAACACTCAAATACCAGGACAGAACTTCATCCAGCGGCCCTGATCCTAGTCCTACTGAATCAAAATCTTCATTTAGTGGCAGAAATTAACTCCTGGAAGAAAAGTGTTTGAGATTAAATGTTTGGGAACAGCCTTGTTATAAATATCCACTCCATCCAGTTTCAAACGTGATTGCTTAATATGTTTTTTTCTCCATTTTATCTTCCATAATCAGTATTTCTACATTAGGAAAGACCTTGAGTGCACATACTGGGGAAAAAAAAAAAAACAAAAAACAACAAACCAGACAAAACCGAACCCAACAAAAAACACCCAAACACACTTTTGTTTTCAGTAACTGCAATATAACTTAAGCAAAAACTGCAGCCAGCCTGATGTTCCATGTACAACAGCTCCAGACCTTCAGGACAGGTGCTTAAAGCAGCAGGGGCTTGGGAAGTGCAATTGCTGGAATGCTTTGCTTGGTAGGTCCATTACTGTTAAAAAGCTGTAAACACACAAAATGGACATCACAGGCCCTCACATCCCAACAGCACTTTCAAAGGAACACAGTTCCTACTGAGACATTTTCAGAAACAGAACACTTTCATTTCCACATCCTACCCAGGTATCCTCCTGCAGCTCCAAAGCTTCCTCGTTATGCTGAAGGAAGGACTCAGCTGTGGAAGCTCCTCTGTAAGAGGTAAAGGCACTCTCACACCTGAGTTCTGATGTTCCACACCTGAATCAGGCAGTAACTGCTTGAAGAGTTCCAAAATTCAGCCTCCTGTAGAGAATTCCTGCCTCTGTGGCAGAGCTCACATGAGTGCATGCCTCCAGTATGTAGCTCAGCACCTCAGTGAGCCCCAAAACATATCCCCTTTGCCCAGCTCTGCTACAGAGGTCACAACTGCTGGCAAATGGTTTGCTTGAGGGAGCAAGGAGGACTCTGTGTTGTAAACTGCTGCATCTCTTCACTTCAAGGTAGTGGAGCACATCAGACCTGTTTCAGGCCTGTCATATGTGACAATCCATGGGTGAATCCCTACAGAGATCCATGCCAGATCTTACACTCCCTTCTTATCTGGTCCTTCTAATACAACCTGCCCAATCGTTTGAAAATAATATTTTTACATACTGCACCTCCATCAGTGTTTCCTCCACAAGCTTTCCATCACTGGTACAGATTCACACGGCAGGGATGTCACTAATGCATTAACTGCTTTTTCATCTTGCCAGATCTACGATTTCATACTCCCGCATCAGTATCATCCTCTAGTGAAACGCTTCAGGAACAAAGCGCTCAGGAAGGACAGCCTTACTCAAGTCAGTACCTGAATGGGGAATGTTAAAAACGTATTTTCCAAAGCAGGAAGAGCAAACTGAAGAGTTTTTGGTAAAAGTCACTTTAAGTGACTTCTTTCCCCTTCACAACTTCACGGCCCCAAGGCAAGCCAGCACTTCAGGTTTCAGATCCAGATCAAAGCTGTATGTGATACAGCATGAACACATATTTTAACAGTTCCAGACTTCAAGATCCTTCTCAATTGCATAAACTCTTTACTTCCAGGCCATGGCAGACTGCAGATACTCAGCACAAACTTCACCAGCCTTCAGCCGGCACGAGCAGGAAGGGGAACGGCCAAGGGAGGGCTCAAGAAGGTGACACCCACCCTCCACACTCTGGCCACATTAAGGGTTTCAGCATTTGTTTCCTCTACCAGTGCTCCCAGGTACAATGCTGCTTTTGTGGCCCAGAACTTCTAGAAGCACGGCTATTCCTGACAAAAGCAGGGTCAGAAGTTACTCTTCATTCTTTTTAATTACTATTTCATAGCTGTCTTTATCTAAACACATTAGGTCTTCAGTTAACGTTGCAGAAGTCCATTCTAGTATCTCTCCTACCTTTATCTGTATGGATTGTATAGACTTGTCATCCACCTCAAAGTCATTTACTCATTTTGTCTGGTTTTACTTAATTGTGATCATTACAGCTGAAGAATTACTTTCCAGAGGCCCTGTAACTAGACAATAAATTTATCTGAGAACTCATGGCTTAAAACTACCGCCTTCCATTAAGCAAAGCATTCTCTAATAAACTGCTTTTCTACCAGACTGAACAGTTATTCTGTACAAAGACCTCAGAATGAATCAAGAACCATTACTCCAACAGAAAAGATAAAATAGCATATCTCTCTCTGATCCTCGGCTATGACAGACAGCATGAAAATTAAAACCATAAGATTTTTTTGTTTTGATATGGAACAAGAATTTACAAGCTAGCTGAAAAGCATGACCTAAAGTGATTAACTACAACCTTCCACTCTCACTCAAGCTTTTACACCTATCAACACAGAAAACCCAGAAGACACGAACACAGCTGAACTGCACAGGTCAAAAGACATTAAATACACCTTTTTTTTACTGTTAGCATTCTGCTCCTTACCTCCAGCTTTTTCCTTTATGTATTAAAAAAACCCAGACAAAACCAAAATCCCTTGGAGCTGCTAACTAGATCTATCCATCTAAAACTCAACAATCCATTGCATGTAATGTGACAGGTACAGTAGCTGTGGGTCAGGCAAAATGAACAGCACTGCAGACAAATCAAATCCCTTCCTAAGAAGCTCACAGGTAGCATGACACACAAGCACCCCAAAAACAAACCAGGATTCAGCCACCTCCAGCAGGCAAAACCGTGATTCCAGGGAATCCTACAAACAAAGAAATGCTCAATCGAGGGCCCAGATGAAAGAGCTACTTTCCCACTCAAGGGAATCAGCATCCTATTTGCATCATGAAACGATTCAACCTTCTGTTACTGAGATGGGTGAGTGGAACACAGTGTGTTAAACCAAGCTGGAGAACCTCTAACAGTTCCAGTGCAATGAACCTAAACAAATTCATGGATGTATTATCGTTGCGTTTCCTTATTCTGAAGCATTCTGTTTTAAATTAAAAAGGCAGAGAAGAAAAAAGGAGGATTAAGAAAAAGACACAACCTCATCCTAGTTGAAGAAGCAGCTCTACCCTGCCACCACCTGAATTTATCGGGTTTCCTAAGGCTTACCAGGCAGGAGAAGGAGGTTACCCACAAAAGGCATCTATAAATTACAGGAGTCTACATTATCTCTATTTATTTAAATCTAGTCTGCAGCAGCTTTGTCCTGCAATACTGAATGACACCTGGAAGAAGAATATCTGAAATATTTTTGCACGGAGTTGTAAGTCCATTATAATTATTCAGATAACAACCAAGAGAACTTTATGTTTAAGACAACATTTAGAGTGAAAAAACACTGTTATTTCCCCGGTATATCCAGCAAGAAAATCAAAGAGAAAGCCAGGGCACACAGTATGGGAAAAGCAAACATTTAACAAAAGCACAACAGCAAAGCTTTCTCTTTTAAAAGCACTATTTCTAGTTGTTCATGTCAAAGAGCTCCCTAGATTTATTGAACAGGACGAGAAGGTCAAAGAACACAATGGCTTGCTTTTTTGGGTGTTTCACCAGTTAATACAACAGAGACAAAAGCAGAATCTCTCTCGAATGCTCTGCTAGAAAGAGCAGCTCAGCTTTTGCTCTTAGTTCTCAGCTAAAAATGAAAACACAAGTAAACAAGCCCTTGCAGCGCTGACAGCTTTCCCCACGCCACCAGGACCCCCGCACACGCGGACGCAGAGCCCGGAGAGCCTGAGGGAAGGACGCAAGTTTCGCACTAACCTGTTTGAGTTCCGCAGGCATTTATGCGAGGTGCCAGTCCCGCTGTCCCCAGCACAAAACACCTCCGGCTGCCCGCAGCCCCTCCGCGGAGCCAGCCTGCTGCTCTGACAGCCTCCCGACACTCCTCCCTCGGCGAAGCTCGCTCCTTTTGTACCCAGACCGGCGCCCTCGGCGCCCCAGAGCCCCTCCGCAGCCTCCCTACGGACTGAGCCCATCCAGGGAAAAGCCCCGCTCCGCCGGGAGGACCGGCACCGCCGCGGCTCCGGCAGGGGACGCCTCCGCGTCCCTCTCACATGGCTCTGCCGCCGCTGCCCCGGCGCCGGGAGGCTCCGTCCGGGGGGCGGCACTGACGGGCAGCCGCAGCCGGAGCGGGCTGGGGCGGCCACGCCCGGCGCGCCGGGGGAGCGGCAGAGGGGCAGGGCCGGGGCAGCGGGGCAGAGCTGCGAGAGCAGCCTCAGCCCGTGCCGGAGGAGCGAGAGAGGGGCAGGGCCGGGGCAGCGGGGCAGAGCTGCGAGAGCAGCCTCAGCCCGTGTCGGGGAGCGGGGCAGAGCTGCGAGAGCAGCCTCAGCCCGTGTCGGGGAGCGGGGCAGAGCTGCGAGAGCAGCCTCAGCCCGTGCCGGGGGAGCGGGGAGAGCTGCGAGAGCAGCCTCAGCCCGTGCCGGGGCAGCGGGGCAGAGCTGCGAGAGCAGCCTCAGCCCGTGTCCGGCTCCGCGGCGCGGCCCCTCCGGCTGGCGGGGAGGCACCGAGCGGCTGCGCGCCCGGAGCCCCGGGGGTTCCCCCGCTTCCCGGCCTTCCCCCCGCCCCGGATCTCTCTTGATGGATTACAGAGACAAAGAGGGAAACCGCCTGTTCCCAGCGTCTCTCAGAGCGGTAACCTGCCGGCTCCGGCGGCACTGTGCCCTTCCCACAGCGCCTGCCCGGAGAGCGCAGCTGCCTCCAGAATTACAGGGCGATCTGCAAGAAAGCCCAAGGAAGGAAACCTTCTCACTTGCTTACTTTTTGCACTTCACTTCGAGATTAATGGCATCCCGACTGCACCAACACCAGACAACGATGATCCGTCACCGTCTCCTCCCGTTTGCTTCTTACACAGGTGCGGCGAGGCTTTGAGCTAAAAAGTACAACTGGCCTCATTTTTTAAAATCATTCACCTGCCCACAAACCTGCCCCACATTCATCAGAAGATTGTCTGGATAAATTACTCATTACCAAAATGAATGCCAGATGTGCAATGCCTTGCATCCACCACATTCTGCAACAAAAACTAGGACTTCACAGCATGGTTCAACATGGTTTTCACATCCATCTATTTCTAGTAAACTGGAAGTACCTAGTTTTTAGTACTGAGTCTTTAAACAGGCTGTGAATCTCCATGAAATACATGGGAAGAAGGAGGGCCTTCCCATACTACTTAGTCTTAGGATCTGATCCTTTGTGCATTTTCCAAAAATTGCAGAAAGTGATGTATTAACAATTACTTTAAGACATCAAGTCTTAAAGAGATGTAGGCTGGGAGGTGCAAACCAGCCTTAACTAAACCTGAAGTGTTTTTCCCCCTGGAGCCACAAGAGAGCAAGATGCTCAGCCAGCACTGAACCAAAGCCCTGCCCTTCCATGGAAGCTCTTGGCCAGTTCTGGGAAGGAGCTGAGGCCCCCAGTGCTGAAAAACCAGCAGTGCTTGCAGACACCAGCTAAGGGGCAATGGTGGTTCTCCCTCTTCTTAGGTTCCTGCAGCAAACCAAGGCAATAAATAAATCCAACACTCTAACAGCTGGTGGCTGAACAATGGTAACTAGGGACTGAAAGACACTGGCATCAAATGAAAGACTATCCCTGAAAACAGGCATAGCCAGAGACAGGGAGACCAACTATACATCAGGAAGAAAGTACAATTGAATCGTCTTTAATTATCAGAATAGGCACCTTTGCACAAAAGGGTCTTTTCATCTCAGCTTCAGGTTCCCTGAAAATTTTAAAACAACCTTCCAGTGTCACCATAACTAACATGTAATTTGTATCAATCCTACCAGATGAACATGAAAAAGTGGCATCTCCTATACAGACATTTAAGAGTGGAAGAAATGTTTTAGACATATTTAATCCTAATTTCAGCCTTCCTACTACTGCCAATGTCAGCATTCCAGATGTATACTAGAGCTAAGGCTTTGTATTTTAGGGGCAGAGAACAGGGCAGAACTACATTACCCAGCCCATCCTAGTTTGTTTAAAAATAAATGCTGTACAACTTGACAAGGGCAATGGTAGATGTTCCACAAGGTTTAGCTGAAGTGATTTGCTTCACTGGAGGGAAAAGATGTATTCTATCTACAGGGGATTAATTTAGAGGCAACTGTAGTGGCCATTAATAAAATACGTAAAGGCCAAAGCAAAAGGAACGCGGTTGGTACGAGTCTCCTGTACTTTCGTACAGCGCTCTCCCACCCCTTCTCCTTGTCCAACTTTTCTTCACTTAACAAACTAAAATAGCTCCACTTTTGTTGAGGCCGTGCTGGCATAGAACAGCACCATTCAATTTAGGCATGCACCTGGCTATGTGCCAGACCTTTATACACTGGCAAAGAAAAAACCAGTGTAAAGCTTATATCCATAGGGCACTGAAGGAGCTACTCTTGCATGCAAAGCGACGAAACTGAAAACCTTCCTGGATGGACTTGCCAATTCTTACTCACATAAGAAGTCTCTCATGTTGTAAACCCACAGGTATTTGTGCAAGCCATGCTAGATTAGCGCTGCTGAATTTTGAAGTTCCACCTGCTGGAGTCAGGTTGTTATTTAAAAACATGCTTTTCCTTTTAAAAAATAAAATTGATGCTTGTAGGCCTTCTGGTTGTAAAGTAAATTTTGAAAATATTTTGACTCAAAGCTAAAACATTTTTTTTTTTTTGGAAAGGGCAAATTACATCTCAAATCCCCTTAGCCTCTTGCAGTATTTTACCAGCTCATGTAATTCTGAATGCTGAGATTTGGCAATGGGAAGTCGAAGAACTAATTACCTAAAAAAGAGTTATGGATTAGATCCCTAAGGTTATACTGAACTTCCAAATTCTGGCAACAAACACTCTATCCATTAGTATCAGACTGCTGACTACATCACAACCTTCCCTTCTTTTTTTTTAATGAACCTTAAATTCTTAATCTGTCACATTTTTTTCCAGCTGCAAAAGTAGGGTGAAAACCTTCTTTCTTCTCACTGAGAAATTAAAAATTTATAAATGGGAAGGGATTTAATTCTTTGGAAGATGCAGTAGTATAGTATCTCGGCCAAGCTCTCTTTTCTTATTTTCTCCCATTACCCTTAAAAAATTCCCCATCACTAGTGCTGCTCTACAGATTGATCTGCTCTCAGAGGCAGTAAAAAGGAAATGGTTTACAGCTCTGCCTGGGATCATAACATATGGCTTCAGAGATATGTAACTTCCATAAACCCAACAGAGCAAGAAGGCACAAGATGAATCAAGAATCCCAGCTAACCATATAGGCAAAAGAACCCCCATCACCCATGGCAATTCTCTGAATTAGAGAGCCTGTATTCATATAGGGGCTTCCACACCAAGGATATTTTATTGTCCTTCTGTGCATTTCATGCAGCAAATAAACAAGGTAAGTGGGAGAGCTAAAGCACAGCACACTGTGATGTGTCAGCCTGCCCCATAGTAGTGATTTTAATCCAGACAAATGCAAACAGAACATTCCATCTCTGAGATACATTTTGAAATCTTTTCCTGTTAGCATTCTCATCATTTTTAAATGTATTTGAAAAGTTACAGGAGCCCTTTCAAAGCATCTGTACTTGCTCCAAAACGGTTGCGTGACTCCAGTAGGACACATCCACCCAGATATTTCTAACACTGCCATGAACATGGTTTTGACAATCTTCTTGCTCCCATACCGCAAGGTTAGAAAAGGAGACAAAGCCAGGTTGCCTCAATGGGAGAGCTGTTGTATATAAATGGAGGATGAGTTTAAGTGTCTTTTTTATTTAAGCCAGTATTAAAAAGAGGTCTGAAGGACCACAAGGCTGAAGTGTTTGGTTGCATTTAGGAAACAGGTGCTTTCTATAGGTTGACACCGTTAGGCATTTCAGTAAATTCAGGGGATTTTAATTTGTATACCAACACAGCTTCCATCTTGCTACATCTAATATCAGTCAACTCCATTTCATCTCAGTTGTCATATGACAGGATGAGAACAAGGACAGTCTGGTGACAGCACTGCTTACATTAGAAACAAAGGACAGAGGAAGCTACATGTCACTGCATATAGGTTGCAGTTGAATGAATGACCTATGTTTCCTCCCAGCAGCTTCATTTAGGTAAGAATCAACTACATTATAAAGGGCTAAAAAACACCTCCTCCAGTTTATGGGAAAAAAAACAACAAACCCAAGACATTTATAACAGAATGACAACAGCAAGGAAAACAAATCAAATTTAAGGTTAGTACTGTGACCATAATTTCATGCTGTAGTTATTGGAAAGGAAAACAAAGACTCAAATGCAGGAAAGAAAGACCCAGTATTAACCATTTTTCGTTTCTTAGATTTTGTTTTGGTTTGTGGATTTTCCACACGATTTGTGCTGTATTTCATGCTGCATATTACAAACACTTGCTCAGAAGGTTCCAGCTTAACACATCATTCCGTCATCCAGAAGGCAAAAATGTGGTTTGCCATGATGTACTGGACTGATAACTGTCTGCACAATCTACCCATTTTCATGGTAATTACTGTCCTCTTCAAACCAAAACCTGAAGCTGTTTTGCAGTTCCTTGTGAAGAGAGAATTAAGGTCTCTATGTAGGAAATTTATTCCAGGGAAGCTTTCTTGTCTTTTAAATAGTTACATATGAAAATAAGACTGCAAAAAGGAAGAAGAGCTAATCGAGATGGGTTAGAAACACAGACACTATAGTTCTTTTCAATCTTTAACTACAGGATTCTAAAAATGCCACTGTGCAAGCATTTTAGATTAAGTCCTTAAAATGAACTCTGATGTTATTCTACAGCATTTCCCAGTCACCACAACTATGGATAAAAAATATTCTCTTCAGCTAGTAATTTAGTAGCTTTAAAAAGAAGCAGTTCTTGGGGTTTTGTTTGTTTTTTGTTTGGTTGCTTTGTGTTTGCTTGGGTTTTTTAATATCTATATAAAGAGTAAACTGTGACATTTATTTAAATCAAAGGCTTTAATTATAGTTGGCACACAGCCTCAGGCTGCCCATGGCCATCTTTGGCCATTCTGTTCTCAGTCACACTGATGACTTCAGTGAATTACTCCGCATTTGTGACAAAGCAAGCAGGAATATAATTTGAACCATTAACAAGATAGCCTAAACTAGCAAAAGACTCAGTAATTTATCAATGTCATCATAACCCAACATCCATTTTGGGCTCTTTCAGCATTAGCTCACAAGAGCTGACAGACACTGCAGACAGCTGAAAGGGAACTGTAGAACTTTTTTGAGTTCAAAAGCCAGGTTGAACCCTGCAGGTCCAAAGCCCAAAGGGCTCAGGGGAAGAGGAAATTGCCAGGTTGGCTGCTTGGTGGTTTTTAAGTTTCTGCAAAGCCTTCCTGCAGCCACACGTGGCTCTGCCAGGGAAGAGGCTCACAAAGACTGACCGGCTCCTGGGCAACGCCTCGTAGGGATAAAGCTTTGCCTTCCGCACCCCGATGGATCAAGGCCTGTATTAGGAACAAAATCTTTTCATCAAATCGGGAGATCCAGTGCAGAAAGATTTTGTGACGGTTTAAAATCTTTCTTCCTGAACATCCCAGCTAAACTAATACAGTCATATGCTTGGAAAATAAAATGTAGGACAAATAAAAATCTTTAAAAGTCGGGACAATTAATCATGTTCTGCTGTCTCAACTGAGAAACAAACAAGCAGCAGGACATGAAAAATAAATCACAACTTTAATGTGATTATGTTAATTATCAAGATGCAAATGTGGTAAATGTGACTAGAAAGTTGGTTTTTTAAAAAATCCAGTTAAACCTGATACTGCTCTTTAATGTTTACATTTTAATGTTCCTGTTTTAAGACATTTTTAATAATTACTTGCTGTTATATTTGCTGATGTTGTAACACTCAGAGATGTCATGCAAAGAACAACCTAGATGCCTCTTTGCATAATGAGGAACACAGCGCAATCAGAATTTAATTTTAATGTGTTTCTCCTGTATGTTCTCCCAGAAGAAAACATAGTTCTATTAGTAAACCAATGTAAAATCATGGAAAATTCCCATCAAATAGTGAATTTGTCATTCAATTGAAATATTTTTAATTTAAACCTGGCACAGCTCCAGGCCAGAAAGGCTACCAGTTGTGGAAAATCATTCTTTCACAAGTCTTGGCAAACAAAATAAGAAAATCCTTGCTTTTCAGCTGCTTCCAAAACCTCATTCAATAAAAATTTACACAAAACAAAAGGAGTTTGAACTTTCAAGGCAAATGAAACTGCAAAAATATTTGAGATGCTTAGGATGAATGTGGCCATTGCTTTGCACTGTTGCAATCATTAGTGTAATGCAGTTGCTGTCCTGCAGACAAACATTAGATGGCACTTTGGAATTCAGCAGTTCCCATATAGAGTTGCACAGCACATACTTGACAGATGAAGTGTGAGACATGAATGCGAGGTACTTTGGATGACAGAGGGAAAAATGCCATTTCTGCAAAGGTGTGCTTTTTGGAGGTGGAAGTATATTTTCAACCTGCACGTGTAAAACCATAAAATAGTATGTGATTAACTTTTAGAGGAAACAAATCATATAAAGAAAGAATAAACTAATTCTTCCCCCAGAGGGTCAATTTCTCAGTTGCTTTTTTTTTAAAATTTTTAATTAATTTTTTAATTTAATCATCTGGAATCTACTTTTCTAACTAGACTTGCTGATGAAGTTTTACACAAACACTTCTCAGATAACCCATCAGATTTTGAGTGGATTCTGCTGCATGCCAGCAGTTCTGAGCCCCAAATAACTCTCATAAGTGGGGTTTAAGTGGTTTGCTTATCAAATAAATCCCTTCTGGAAAGAACTGCACAGCTTTTGACTCAGCTGGTCAAAGCTTCTTAGTTGTTGCTGAAATTGATACTAATATTCCCATTCACTGGTATCCATGTTTTTACCGTCTAAGACCTTAAATGAAGATTGAAGAATAATCACAGGGGTGAGACTATTCAAGCAATAGAGGAACAAGGAAATGTAAATTCTTGCTGGAATACTACTTGAGTCCATTTTCAGAGTCTTTCATATGATATATACCATGATACCTGTTGCACAAATGTTTTGGTTTTTTTTAGGCTTCTGCTATGGAATTCCTCCTGCAGTACATGCAGCAGGTTGTAGGATTTCCATTGGAATTTGGGTCACCCCAGCAGAAAGGCAAACAGCAGGAGCTCCTCAGTGGTGCCCCATGCCATGCTGTCACTTGTCAAGTCTCTAAGTGACACCAGCAGTAATCCCAAGAGAGCTCCTGCTCTGGCCCAGGCCTGCAGGGTATGGGCTGGCAGCAGCACTGCCCCAAGCCACTGCAGAGCTTTGGGCCCAAGAACACCAGTTCCTGCTTCCACTTTCCATTCTTGTTCAGCTATCAGCAACAGCTCCTCACTCTCACTCTAAACCAGCAGCTGATGCTTTCACAGAGATGGGACAATGTCCATAAAAAAGGCACTCAAAACTCCAACCTCCAAACTAAATGCAATTATTATCATCTCCAACACAGCAGAAGCCAGGAACGGGAGCAGACGGGAACAGTCTCCCTGAAAAGTGGCTGAGGAATGGCTCCTGGTGCAGTTCCTAACTGCTGGGATCCCCAGGTACTGCAAGTATCTCTCAGCTCACACTCAACTCTGATCTAAGAATCATTCTCCCATGGGACTCATATTCCCAAATCTCCCTCCTCCTTCCCCCATGGAACATTTGAACAGTTGCACATATGCAGATGCTGAAACCTGACCCAGGTCATTGCTAGAAGCTCAGTAACTCTACTCACACTGAATTTGCAGGATCAGGCTGAGGGCAGAGCGAGGGCCTCTGGAACTCCCAGGAAGCTGCAGGCCAAAGGAACACGAGCCAAATTACAGAGCAAGGGGAGCTGGGCAGGGGCAGCAGCAGTTGGAGATCAGGCGTGAGATGACTGACACCAAACCATGCTGAACCCCTACATTTCTATGGTCTTGAGTGGGTTTAGAAAGGAATTAGGATTATCCCTGCAAGTTCTTTCAACATTTTTCTACCTATGAATACTGGCAGAAGGAGAACATCCATGGGTTAACTACCAGTGAGTTTTTTTTCTTGGTATTTGGCATTGTAGCAGGAAATAGTACTGCAACATCAGGGAGCTGTCATGAACCAACAGCATTGTTGTCTGTACCTGATCTTACCTGTAAGGCAAAAAAAAAGGAATTTTCCATGCTGTCAGTCCCTTAATATGGGCACAAGTATGTTATATAACCCAGAAAGCCAAGAGGCACTACAAACTAGAATTACATAAAACTTTACATGTAAAGATGGAACTGCATTCTGTATGAGATGCAGAAGAGAGAAAAGCCAAGGAGAAGATTCAGTGCAGCTCAGAACCCACGTTTGCTTCTTCTCTGGATATGTTTAAACATATATACAGTATTAATGAACCCATTATATACAATATTAATGCACCCATGTTCTTACTATCAAAGCACTGGAAACAGCCTCTATATTCTAGCAGCCTGCACTACGTCAGTGTGGAGCAGAGAATCTTAAATAGAAGTAATGAAATACAGACAGAAGTGTTATTGTTGCCCAGGCTGATTCAGAAAGGTTAACTTGATGGTATTTTCTTAGAAAAGCAATTTGAGCTAATCTTCTTGTATTTTTTTCTAAATTCTCACCATGTGTTCTGGTGTGCTGTAGAGTTCACCTTTTATTTGACAATGACCCTCAATTCACTAAATGCCATTTTTGGCAGAAGTCACAGGTACCTCAGATTAACATAAGGACTGAAGAATATTGGTCCTTAATTATGGCTTAAAAATACCAGCCTAAAAATAAAAAAATGTAGGATGTGTTTGTTTGTTTTCAAACAGGCGTTATTTCTCTGGAGGATAAGCTGATATATAAATGATCCAAATCATAACTATGAAAATATTCTGTAGCTTTTTTCCATAAACTAATTTTCTCTGAACAGCTATAATCACATCTGCAAAGTGAAAAAAAAAAAATTTAACCTGGTTGATTTTTTATATAAGAACACCTCAACAAACCCACTACTGGGAACCTAAAAGAATCAAAATAACAGTCAAATGTATTAAAGTTTTAATTATTGGATGATCTTGTCAGTGTGAAGACTTCTCAGATCAACCCATGTTACTTCTTACAGGCACGTAAGAGTCCATATATCTGGTAAGTAAAACCCTGCACCATATGCAAGGGGCTGATTTCTCTTATTTGTACCATGTGAGATTTGGCAACTCCCACGCCTTTCCTACCTGTAAGAAGGGGGATAATATCTTTTTCTGACAGAAACCCCTCTCAAATCCCTACTGGGCATTACAAATTCTCTGAAGTCAAAGTATTGTTACAGTGCTTTTGTTGGGCCAAGAGGTTTATTGAATGCTGTACTTTATTTTGGTTATGCAACATTAACAGGAATGGAAGTTGTCACCACATACCAATGGGAAACAATCTTTGAATGCAAACCTTGTTCAGCTCCCCAGATGATCAGACTTGACAGAGCTTCTCTGAAACCCATGGAGCCATGCCAGTTTAAACAAGTCAGGACGTAGCCTTGTGTTTAATAAGTATCACATGTCTAGTGTTTTAATAAAAGTATATATATAAAAGAGAATATTCTTTATTAGTAGTAGGTTATGTTCTGTGGTGGTAATACTGCAGCTCTGTGTCAGCCCACCACAGCACAAACCCCACACAGGCACGTCCCTATCTCCTCCCTGCCCAGCTTCAGCTCCCACTGTGAAGAGCAGCAGAAGGCTGGTTTGAAAAGGAGTTAAATAAAACCAGTAGATTAAACTAAATACCACATACATGAAGAGCAGTAAGATTTTTCAGGCTTGTAAGAAACATTATCAGCTAGATACCTGAACATGTAGAAGACCCATGATGCGTGCTACTCACCAGGGACTCAGACACTGGACTGTGCCTGCCCTGGTAAACTGATCAAAAGGCAAAGACTGCCAAGACTCCCCTGGCTTAGGATACTGTAAGAGCCAGTGCACATTATTTGCCTCAAAAGTTAGAGAAGCAAACACAAATACATATTAAAAGATCACTCTTCTGTTTTTAGTACAACCAGAGTTTCAATTCCAGAAACCAACAGCAATGACCAGCCATGTGCCTCCCACCACTCGAGGCCAGAGACAGTCAAGAACATCCTTAAAATTGCAATGAGTTTTAGGAGATTTTTATTAACTGGATAAAAGATCTATGACCAAAGTTTCATGAAATGTTACATTTTCCAGAGTAATGCCAAGGTTTTCACTGGGTAACTAATGACCTTTTGTCCAGAGGGTTCTTAGTCTGAAAGAACACTTTATTAGACCACTTCAAAATCTGCCGTAACACATCCATAAAGCTGCGTACCTTCCAAAAGTTGTAGAGTTGAAACACCCTAATTCATGTCACTGGCTGCACACTCAGCAACAAACTCTAATTGCAGCTACAGGGAGAAGACTGGGGAAGCTGCACAGGGCACAAGCTACATTTACCCATCGTTCAAGTGCATTAACCACAAAGAACACTTTTGTCCCCATCCACCAGGCCTGTGTGGGTTAAAGCTGACTGTCCATCTGCCAGGAGCCACTCACAGCCTCCTGCAGGAACAGAGATGGGTACAAAGCTCTGCAGAGCCTGCAGGTTTGGCAGGCACTGCCTTCTGCAGTGGGCTATGGAAACATAAATGCCTTGGCCACTACCTGAATAGAAGACGTTCACTAATATTAATGGAGACGTTTCAGGAACAGTTAGGACCTCTCATTGTGAGGACAGTATTTCCCAGAAACCCCTCCTCTGAGAAAGTTTCCTGTTCAAGAATAATCTCAGCTATTTCTAACTAATATCTGAACAAACCGTTAATGATTTGTTTAGATTGTCCAAGTTATCAGCTTCTCCCATTAAAGACTCTTTAAGGTAATTTTTAGAAAAAAAAAATCCACACTTTCTTAAAGCAAAATCAAGAAGCCTATACATGCATTTTTTGGCAATTACAGCACATCCCTGACCTCATTTGCAGATCTGATATTTCTCGTCAAGGGCCAAAAGACACAACGGCATACACACTCACAGAAAAAGTCAGCAAGTGCACCAGAGTTCATATGTTCCATTCCAGTACTTGAAATTCCCACTGAACAGGCAGAACGCACCAGCATGTGCCTAACTGGGCTGTCTAGGACAAGGAGTTATTGCTATGGAATGAGTTTAAAGCTGGTATTAAAAAAAAAAAGGAATCAAAAAATTATTCCAGAAATAATTAGAATCAATATTTTCATAAGACCTTGATTTTGTCTTTCGAGGACTTCAGAAAACTGTTACACTCCTGGCACACTGCCCATATATATATATATATATACACACACACACACACACATACACTTTTCCTTCTCTAAAATGAAAAGGAAAAAAAAAAGCTTAATTTCCTATTCTAAGAAGGGAGTAAGTGTGGGATTGTATATTAAAAAAAAGTGCCAAGAGATACTATTAACAAAGCCCTGATTATACGTACTTCCTTAACAAATCCTTTTGGCAGATTCCACTTTGACAAACAAACAACATGGGAAACTGATGCCTGGTTGTGAAGATCATTAAAGACCATTTGTCCCTCACATAAAAGGGAGCTAACCCTCATTTCTTTTGTCCAAATTCTACTCAGAATAACTAGATTAGGTATAATCACCATGCAAGTTCCAAACAGAGAAGCTGCTACTTGAGTTACTTTGCAATATTCCTTACAACAAACAGTGGAATCGGGTGATCTGCAGAAATCAGCCAGAGCTCACTGAAACAAAGCCTCACAGAAGTGGGTTTCATTCCAGTGTGTGAGCAATCCCCACAGGCAGCAGAGCACAGAGGGCCTTTTGCTTTGTGTCTCTGCACAATGAAATGCAACATATAACACTAGAGATGAGAAGATTATATATTCTGCATAAGACTGAATGTACAGCTTTCATCCTTCAAGTAAACACTATTTAATTCTAGTAACTCACGGAGGAATTTGGCCCTCCGTATATTTAATGAAAATTCACACAACTAACCTTACATTAATTCTTAATTGTGCATATTTAGCTATTTAACCATTTTATTTCATATAGAAGGTACTCTAAAAACCTCAGTGCTAATTATCAATGAATTAAAGCTTCCCTCACCCAGTGGCAGTGAGCTGAGCATACACAGATTCAGTCTGGGGTCACTTACAGGGGCTGTTTCTCCATAAGAGTCACGTAGACCCCAGTAACTTAAAACTCTTTTATTAAGTTTTCTTGGAAGTGGTTAGACCTTAAGCCATTACACTGCAGAAAACTCATGCTTCATCAGTTTTGTGGATAAGGAATTTCATTCTGAAGCTATTAATCAGGCACTTTGCACAAAGTCATTCAGAAAAAGTGAAGGTGAACTTGTCCTTTTCCTATAAAAAATAAGTAAGCACATCTCCCCTGTCTCAGCCCAGCTGCTCATCAGAGGATAACCACCTGCAGCCCCGACCAGCCATGGTCAGACTTTTAGCCTAATCAGTGCAGGCTGCTCCTTTCACATGAAATCCCAAATTCAAGCATCTGCATGTACAAAAGTATGGCAGCTGTTGATAGAAAAGCAGTGCTAACATAATATAAAGTTTGCCTGAATACAGCTCAATACATGTATAATTGTAAAACAGTCTGGTATAACTGGGAAACAACTTGAAGAGTCCCCATAACCCAGAATCCCCATAACCCAGAGTTTCCTTCTGAACTGAACAATGTTTTCTTAGGAAACAGACCTTCACAAATGGTACTATTGCTTCTGCATGACTTACCTTGTGTGTCAGAGGGGTTTGAGAGCTGAAGTAATTTAGAGGCATAAGTAGTTTATCATTGCACATTTAAACAGTTAAAGAACATATATCAAGCAAAACAATATTTGGAAATCTAAAGCTACCCACAAAGCCAGTTTGCATCATTAAAATAGTCTATCAATTCACTACACTTGAGAAACAAATTATGAAGTCCTCCCTACACAAACAATAAGGCTTTGCAGGAGGGAAATCCCTGCTTTTCATGCTGCTCCCTCTATTCAAAGTCCAACTATTTCTAATGGAAATTTGTTTGCTGTGGAGATTATGAATCAGCCTTCTTTTTCAATCACCAGCACATCACCAGACTTACAGCAAGTGCACCGATTTAGAGGAGGGTGTGAAGATCCTTCTTTAGGGTTTGTACTCAAGTATGCACATACTTTTTAAAATCATCCCATGAGCCACAAGGAAGAAAGAGCAACTTCCAAGCCAAGGCTCTGAAGCCTGAGCTCCCGGCTGACTGGATGAAGCACACAAACTGCACACACCAGCTCTGGGCTATCAGAAAACAAGCCACACAATAATGAAATGCTGACAACACACAGGATGCACCTGACCGTCGGGAATGGGACACTGCGCTACGGGTGAGCTCTAGTGACAGTGAAAGGAGCAGGCTGTTACCTGCAGTACGAGCTGCTGCCAGGCCGTTGCCAGTGGCTGACCATTGCCAATGTTGCAAATGCTCATTCGGTCTGCGGGCTGATTGGCACGCTCGAGTTGCAAGGAGACATTGCGCCGCTCTTCCTCAAGTGCGCGGGTGAGCCGCTCGAAACGAGCTTCTTGCTCTTTAACAGACGCTAAAATGCTGGCAGCAGACCTGATATCATAGTCATCCATGACTGCTTTCAAACGCTTCCTGCCTGTTAACTGACCAGGGCAAATGGAGAGGGTTAGGTGAAGGGTGGGGAGGGCACAGGTCAGAGGTTAAAGATAAAAATGCACATCGTTAGTCACCCTGCTATAATACTGATCACTCTAAGAAGCAAACTGCAGTGCTCTTTGAAAAACATCCATCTTTCCATCTACTGATCTGATTTTAAATTAAAAGTAATTAATCTAAGACTTCCCCATTCAAAAAAAGAAAAAAAACCATGCTCACCTTTGAGAGAATTTGTATTTAATTCCTTTGATCTTTTTGCTAAAGCTGCTCTGACAAGGGTTTTCATCCCTCTTGCAGAGCTAATTTCACTGTGCAAATAATAATGTACTTAAAAGAAATATATAAAAAAAGGTATGGCTTTAGAGGGAATGAGGAACATTCTTACTACAGACACCTGGAATTTTTATCTTTAACAGCGCAACTGAGAAGTTTTACATTTTTAAGGACAAAAACTTCATGGCATAAGAAAACAGTTGTGTCCATTTTTTCCACATGCCCCCCAACTTAACAGACAGTAGCCAAAAATAGTTTTCATTTTTAAATTAAAGCAGCACACTGTAACATGGAAAACATTTTAAAATGCAAAGTGTGCAATTGCAGTTGAAATGCTTGATGATTTCAGCCAATGAAACAGTCCTTCATGCAGCCATTTGCTAATAATGCAAATGAAAAAATCAAACATCTTCCATGGAAAACACACAGGACTGCTTATCTTTCAATACAGAAAAAGGAACTCAGAAACCAGCTAGATGGGTTAGACCTTGTGCCTTATGTCTTCTCTAGCGGGTTATCAAACAACCCATTTAAAACCCTATCTCCACCTGTATGGTGCATGCAGTAAAATTCCCCATTGATTCCACAGATCTGTGACCTGAACACCATTTAAAATGTTTTACTATGAATATGAAATCACCAATATAATATAAGCATAAATGATGGCCTCAACAGAATCCTTCACTAAAGTTAAACAAGTAACCCCTTTCCTGCCAAACTACTTAAAGCACCTCTGTGATGAGCAGAGGCAGAATTTTCTCAAGCTTCTGTAATTCAAAAACTGTTCATGTTCTGTACTGAAAGTTAAGTCCTGAGAAACTGGCCCTTGATTTGCTGCCAAAGATTCTTTGTTTTCCATCTATCAACAAGGATTTCCATGAGCATGGATAGTTCCCTGCTCCCTGATGCTTTGCAGTTCATCGTTCAGTGCCTTCAGATGATGCACACTCATGACTGATGCATTTTCCATGGCTGTTACGTTTATCAAGTCTCTCTCCTGTGCAGATTGTCTGGTGGCTCATAATACCGTGGTCATAATACTGTTATGTTCCCAAAAAGGAGTATTAGTAGTGATTAAACTGCATGTTTTTACACAGTTTGTTGGAAACTCCTAAATAAGCTCAGGGTCTCCTTTCTTTTGTCATATATGGTTGCAGTCACTTAACAGGCCAAAAAGACACTGGGGCAGAAGTGACAGACTCAAACCCAATGACATACACCCTGATTTCAGGGGAATAACCTGTATTCATTGTTAACCCTTAGACAGTTGCTGTTGAAAGGAACTGGGGTAATATGAAATCATGGTGGGCACAGTGTCAGGATTACCATGTATTCATCTCATAACATTTACTTATAACCATGATCTGAGCCTTTCATGTTTGCAGACCAGTAGGAAGAAGTGACTTTTCTCATTTATGCATTGATTTAGCTTCTATTGAAGTTCTGAAAGAAAACCAAAAACCACCGAAGGGTTTTCCAGATATCACAGACTAGTCAAATACAGACCAAGCTGCCAACTTCTGAGACCTTCCACTAGATTATTAAAAGTCTATAAAACCTTCAGAGAGTACACTGGTTTCTGCAAAGGAGAATCACAGCCCTCTAAAAGGATAATGTGATTCATGGGAAGTCACAGGAAGACTCACCTGCTCCATCTCAGCACGATTTAGCCCTGGCACAGCTAGACATGAACACAGCCAGACTTTCTGGACCTCAGCTGGCTCGTGTGCAGCCAAGTTCCATGTTTCTGCTTTTGTGCTTCCCTGCTTTTGCACAGATGGAGACAGCTCCGTTTGTTGTCTCTACTCCCAGGAGTGCAGGCATGCTCACAGACTCCTTGGAGTGTGAAAGAAGTGGGACTTCACAGACCCAGGCACAAGGTGAGGTTTTGGAAGTAACATACCTGGGGGTGGGGGTGGCATTTCTAACTATACATCCTTAAAGATAACCCCTGGGTTACTGATCATCACTGCCCTTGTGCTAGACCAGAAAAAGAGCCTGCCTGCCATAGATCCAAATCACCTCATGAGGGGATGTTCCAGGCCCAGGAAAAAGAGTCTGGATCAGTCAGAGGTTAATGAATGGGGACAGGCTCCTTAGAGATGCTGCAGAGCAGGAACTCAGGATTGCTCAGTCACTGCCCATAGGGGCCCAGCTTTCAGGACCTTCACAGTCTGCAGCTAAAACTTCTCTTTCTCATATGCAACCATGGGATGACACAAAGGTCATCTTTTGCGGGTCCCACAGGCTGGGTATTTCTGTGGATTGATTTCAAAAAGTGAATCCAGCAGGGATGCAGAAGATGATGACAAGATGTTACCTGCAGTAAGTAAATTTAAAACAAACAGGTTTCCTGTAGAATATGTAATGCAAGTTTCTGTTCTAAGGAAAAGCATTACCAACAGTGCATGAAAAATCAAGAAGCCCCTTTTCAGAAGCAGTTACAGCTTTAATTATAAAAATCAAGTTGATGACTGAGCTGGTATACAACTTTCAAGTCACATTTTGAGAACGTGACAAAGATCCCATTCAGAAAATCCTTAATGAGATATAAGCCCTTGATGCCACACATGAGAAAACCTAGAAAATTTGGGTTCTATAAATGATACTAATCTCTAGAGAGATCTCCCTGCAGAAAATATAATGTTAACCTCCTTACAACCATTAATATTGTACTTCTTGTCTCTATGCAAAGAAAAACACAGGCAGAAAATAAACTGTATAAATTTTCAGATGTGCAATTAGTGACCATAAAAATTCTAACTGCTATGCAGAAACAGCAGTAGGACCAATAACTGCCTTTTAAGAACTGCTGGACAAAGACAGACTTCTGCATTTCTACTGTTTTATTAGCAGATAAATACTTGCTTGCTGTTGATTGCACCCCTAATTATTTACCCAGGGTTTCAACAATTTACATTATCAGCAGTCTAGACGGGAGGAGAAAAATAAAAGTACTGACTCATGAATCAGTTACTCAGGCTGACACTTGCAATTTGCTACCATTCGTAAATAAATTAAAAGTGCATTGAAAAGGGTATCAATAAATGAAAATATTAGACCCAGAGCAGCCAGGTAAAAATTATTCCTTAGGCTGCACTTCTAAACACAGCAAACAGCTGCCTACAGAGTATCAAAGGCTACGCTGACAGCAGCAAATCTCTCTCCTGCCTACGTGACTCTAAATACATTAGTGTGACATTAGAGTAAGAGCAAAGTAAGAGGATGTGTTTATTCTGACTGTTCATATGAAAAACTAATGCATCAAAAGGCCCCTTCTAAGGCAATACAACCAGAGCGCTCACTGAGGATGAAAATCACCCCGGTGCAAAGGGCTGAAACACGTGCCCTGCACACCACCAATACCCCAAGTTCACACCCGAGGCTGAGGCTCTTGGAAACACTGCCAAGCCTCCAAGGGTCACTTGGTGCTCCACAAAAAACGTGAGTCAACTCTGCAGGATGTAGCTGATAGTCAAGAGTCTTTAAAGAGCCCTTCAGATTAAGAGGGGTCAAGTTCTGTGAGATTTGGGCACCTAAATCCTAACAGTCCCAGAGAACCTCAAATCCCCTGCACTTCAAAGTGCTGTGTGTTCCTAAGGAGATCAGGTCCCTGACTGAGCTGTTTGGAGAGTGCAGTGCCCACCGCCCGCTACAGAACGCAGCACAGGCTTCTGTCAGCGGCACAGCAAGAGGATCTCAGGGATTTCTCAAAGTCCAACAGTCTGGATTCTGAGCACAGCTGCCCCACTACTGCTCTATCCCAGCCTAGTCCAAGTCTACTTGGTTCTGCTGGCTAGAGATGTTTCTATGAGCATCAAGAAGTTCGTTCATCCAGCAGCTCAGCTGCTGTAGGAGCAAACGCGAAGGCCTGTGAGCATGCATGGAAACAGCAGCTTTGTGCTTCTCCAGGGAAGAAAACCAGAAAAATAAAAGCAAAAATGGGGCTTAAACGATCTATGGAACTGAAGCATAGCACATGCTAATGACATTTTCAGCCTCAAGTGCCACAAGAGATGAGTAGTTTAACATGACTGTTGCCCCCCATGCAACATCAGAAAGCATGCAGAGAAAACTGACGATACACACCTAGTGAGGTACCAGTGTCTGAGGGTTAGAGCTGCTGGGACATCACCCACTAAGACTAGAACAGGACAGACAAAGCAGGAGAGTAGCCTCAAGCAGAACCAGCTACAAGAGAGAAGAAAGAGAGACAGAGTTAGTTAATGAGGTATTATTACAGTCTCTTCCATAGATAGTCAGCTCCCAGGTTCTTCTCACTGTATTGCAGAAATTATTTATTACGCAGTCTTTCTCCCAGTTAGTGTGGTAAAATAAATAATATTCAGAGAAGCCAATCCTGACACTCCTAAGGAAAAAAAAAACCACCCTGATTAATCTGATTTGTTATCAGTGATCAATACTTGCATGTTCCTGTGAGATTTACTGTTAATGTCCTAAATCAGGGAAGACTATAGTCTGGAATGCAGATGATGGAATGTTGCAAAATTGGATATTGTAGCCAGACAATTTAAAACACAGGAATCTAACATGATGCTCTCAGAAATGAGAACTGTTATTTAGGCACACATTTTTAGGCCCCTGTCAGACATACAAGCACTGAACAGCTCAAGATCATTTCCCAGATCTGTGTTAGAGACGGACATTCATTTCTTAAAGATGCACACAGCACAACAGCTTGTTCTCCCTGCTGGTATGTGTACCTAGCTGATCCTGTATGAAACCAAAGTGAAAGAAGCTTTTGGGATATCAGGTCATCTGTGAATCTTTGTAAATCCCTGATTTATTTTGTCTTAAAACATTTATCACTGAAACTTCTCAGGTTCAGCAGCTGCCAATTTAGTCCCTGTTTTTGCTGGAGGATGTACAGAACAGAACCCATTTGGCAAAGGCATGGTTCTGTGAGGCAGCACAGCCAGTCTTAAGCTACTACCACATCAAAAATGCTGCAACCACATGGCATGAAATGCAGAGCCAGTACAAACTCACAAGGCTGGTTCAAATGTTTTAGAACATTTTCAGAGAGGAATGTTGCCCTGGCAGATTTTATGCTTGACCAGGTACTGTCTGCCTTCCTGAAGCCAGCATAAACACAATTTCTTGTATTTCAGCCAAATTACCAGAAATATGATCCTTTCTTTGCATGGATACAGCCTCAAAGGGCATGGAACCATCATGCCAGAAAACTCATTTTTTCTTAAACTAACAAAAGTAAATTCTGTGCTTAAAACTTCTATAGATAACAAAACTGTGCAAAGATATGCCCAAAGATGAAAGTCAGGAGGTAGAGTGAAAGACTAATTCTCAAGTAAATGACCAGAGGGAATAAACTAAATATAATTGAGTTTCTACAGATAAAAGAGTAACACTTTGGAAATATATATAGATGAAGTACATGTAACACATTCCAAATAAACCGCTTCTCAGACCTTATGCTGAAATCTATCTTCAGTCTGGGTCCTCTCGCTGCTGTGGTTGACTGAGTTCTAATTTGACCCTTACGTGACAACCTTCACCAATGAATAGCAATGAGGAATTCACAAAGAAAGCTATTTCAATATAGTTCTCTGGTAGGCACAGACAGACACACTGTGCTGGTGTCAAAAGAAACAACAAAAAAGCTGGTAGGGTTTTTTTGTTCCTTTGGACAGAGGCAGCCTGTGAAACAAGGTTTAAACTAGGGAATGAACAAGTACAGAGGAAATGGTAACAGGAGAACTCCTTGAGAAGGAACTTTGCATCTTAAGGCCATTGCTATGAATGCTGCAGCTCACCCCTTCCATTATTGCAGAAAAAAATGTCAATGTGAAGTATGTGAGGTTTTGCATTAGTAGGAAATTTCATCTGATCATGCAGCAGGAATCACTCTGTATAAATAAATAAATTCTGCAAATAAATTTGCAAAATGTCATACTATGAACTGGGTCTAGCAACACCAGCAAAAGCATCCAAACACATGCTTGTCCAGGTAATACAGTTCCAACAGTTCACTCACTACAGAACTGGCTCTGGGCAGCAGCATCACAGCATCTTTGATCTGACCAAAATGGCTCCAAGTCTATTTAAAAATAAGTAATTTAATTAACCTCTTAGCCAAAAGCACTGAAATCATATTGTAGTCCCTCAGAAAAGATACAGTTCTCAGCAAAACAAACCCCAGACTTTTCTTATATCCAATGCAATTTCTGTCTATGTATTAATCACTGCATGTTTAAATTACACCAGTCTTCTTTCTACAGCTTCCCTTTGACAAAGATTCCTTCTTTCAGTACTTTGGTACTAGAGTTTTTCGGGTTTTCTGGCCAAAATTTCATGCAGTGTTTTCAGGGCTTGCTCACACAATGTGTCTACATAGCTTTAATTATACTGTAGCTCTCTCTCCCTAATAAGGTACATTTCGCCTGCTATACTGTACTTCCAAAAGGAAAGGAAAATAAATTATGGAAATAGAGAACATCTTTCTCACAATTGCATATATATAATAGCATAAATAATTCAGTTTAATGCTCTGAAGTTCAAATTGAACTATTTTTACAAGGGCAATTTTTAAAGTAAATGCTTTAGCCTATGGTTACTTTTACCCAGTGTAAAAGAAAACCCATTTTTTCTTAAAATTTTATAGACCAGAACAGCAAAGAGCACCTTTCTGAAGCCGAGCTCTTGCTGTCAGGGACCTAAGGACTTGTCTACACTGAGCAAGCTGAACTCCTCCATCAGAGCACTCATTATGCCACACTTCCTTCAGAGATCAGTGTTTGTGTTAATTAAGCATAAAACAGCACAGCAAAATGGCAGCATATTACTTCACACCTACTAAGTGTCCACACTAAGGTTTAATGGGGTATGTGATAGTCTATAAATTCACACTGTGCACTGTAAATTCTCTGTGTAAACAAACACTCCCCAAATATTTCCAAGCAAGTGTCTAGATGGAATAGTTTTTGTAAAAATCTTGTACATACCAAAAGACCAAACACGGCAGAGATGGTTTCTCACGGAAAAAATCAGAATATTTCGATTATTTCAGCAATTCTGTTTGTTTAACACTATACCTTATAATGATCAAGCCCACATTTACATATCGCCAGAAGCTTTTATATTTCCCTTTATTTTTTTGGTTTTCTACAGAAATAAAATACAACTTGAAAGTTAAAGCTAGAAAGAACAAGATCATACTTTGCCATCTCTCTTGGAATATGAATAGTAAATTTGCTGCATCTCAAGCCTCTGACACCTTTTCTTCTGCCTTGGAACTTGCCAAACACGATTGCTACCAGCTTGATTAGTTCATAGGCGATCACTTTAACACCCCAGAACACATGTCCTTGCATACTAAAGCTGCTGCGTGCCATTGATTTTTCAAAGGTCTCCCCCACTGAAATCAATAAGGAGCTCTGCTTAAAAATGGATTGCACTTTGTGGTCCCTTTCTGATTCGTGGATATCCAGGCTTCCAAGTATTCTCACAGCTGCCTTTAGCAGCAGCCCCATGTCCCCCACTTCCTCTGACCCCAGTCTGATCCTAAGCCACATCAACAGACCCTTCAGCCACTGCTCACTGTGAGCACAAACAGACAATAGAAAATCCCACCAGGACCATTTCACTGCAATAATGTCTTCCAAGCAGCAAAGGAAAAGCGCTCCAACAGCTTATGTGACTGTTAAATAGCATCAGGCCTTCAATTAACTATGGAGGCTGTAACATTTTCAACAGAAATTACTTCCTTACTGTAGAGCCTCCCTTGCAAGCAAAGCCACCCAAAATCAATATGTCTGTTCTCAGAACGGGGCTATTTCAATGAGAAAGAGAAAGAGAGAAAGATCAAAAGCAGCACAGTTCATAACTCCACTCCCTCCTTCTTTCTCATGTATTTTAAACCTTGGCCTCATTAATCTACAATCCAATTTGGCCACAAATAAGCCAAACACATAAACACATTGTTATAACCTCATGCAGCTACTTCCACAGAACACTTACAAGATTTCATTAAACAATACACAGGAATCCTCATTTTTCTTGGCTCTTAGGCATTCAGAGTTTTGGTAGAAGGGCTGCCATTTTAAGAGAAAGGCTACTGCCCGGAATGTGACTGAAACTGGCTCAGCGTGGGGAACTGCAGCTGAGAACAGCCCTGTATTTATGGGCATTAATTCTCTACAAAACGCAGGAACAAGAATCAGTGGGCTGGCAGCAGTTCCCAAAGCCAGACCAGTCTGTCACTGGTGAAACAGAGTAACTGAAATATTACAGCAAGGCTGGGAAATCCTGCAGAAGCTCATAATAACTCTTTCATAAAAGATACTATTGTGCTATCATCAGATAAATAAGAAAACGGCAAGCAACAAAGCTGAGGTCAGTTGTGCAGTCAGGCAGCCCAACAGCTTCACCCATTCCAAATGCCCCTGGAAGGCGTCAGGCAGCGTGTTTAGGCAGCATTTTCAAACTAAGAGCCATTAGGTAAAAAACTGTCCTTTCACTACACATTTTGAGAAGAAAAAAATCCAAGTCTGACCCCACAAACAGTGAGTGTTTAAGCTCAGCAACAGATGTGTCAAATGACTTATCCAAACCATGAGGAGTTAATTGATGCTATAAATAGCACTCTGCAGACAAGAAAAAAAATCCACTTAATTCTAGTATCCAAAGAACACAGTCTAGCTCCACTTATCAGTAAAACTATTTTCCTTTAAAGAAGTGGGCTTGGATGTTTTACATGTAGATTAACACAGAGAGATAATTTGATTTCAGGCTATTGAGAGATTTCCTTCCTTTTATGTTTCAGAAGAACAGGGCTGCATGCAGCTAAATGAGATCCATAGATTACAGTAGAAGAAAGGCTAATAAAACTGCACAGCTACATTCCTGGGAAATAACAAATGCTTTTTAATTCTAGGGTGCCAGTCTTGGGGTATGAGGGCATTTCCAATTACTCCTTTTGAGATTAATGCAAGTAAGTGCATCAAATAGAAACAGATTCTTTAACCCATCTGAATCAAATAGTTAGTATCTCCCATAGCATTTTACACCAATAAATAAACTGGCATTGCTAGGAAAAAAAATTCACAGGTCTGAAGTGTTCAGAGCAAGCCTCTTCCCTGTGGTTTGCACCTGCTTTCAGGAGAAAAAAAAACCAAAACCAAAACCCTTCAGCTGTTTTTCAGAACGTGTGTCTTGTTTACCTCTCACAGCCACATCTAGGGGGTTGTGTGGCTGCTCCACTGCTCCACCAGGGAACTGAAAACATCAGTATCAACAGGAAAGAACATAATGTCAATGTTCATGTTTAATTCTTGAAGCTACTAAATCAAATTAATTTCATTAGCTTCTTACCAACCAATCTTACTGCATTACTCTCCCATATTTCAACCTCTCTCAAAACAACCAGATTTCTACCTTATGTTGCTTTAAAACAGGAACAGTATCAATGAAGAGATTAAAGCAACACAAAGACAGAAGAAACAGAATGAGGCCCAGTAGCTTTAATTCTCTCTGGTAACATCTGTGTCATTCTAAATCCAGGATTTTTTTTCACCAAGCTATGTTTGGAAGCCTGAGGCACTAAATAAACCTACTCTGTTTAGACCCAAACTATTGATCTGCTTTCTGCAATGGCATGTGCAGAGCAGACCCTTCACTGTTTCAGCATCTGTAAACTTAAAATGCAATCCAAGTTCATTTTACCCTTGTAAATTTAGGATGCAATCCAAGTTTGTGCTGATTAACACCACAGCTTTTTAGTATTACAAGGCAAACATGCATTTGAGAACTAATAAATAATTTCTGAGCAAAATAAAAGTATTTAACTCATCTGCTGTCTTGAATAATCATTCAGTTCATGCATAAACATAAAGACAGGAAAAACAGATACATTTATTAAAAGTCTTGGAGAAAGTCATCATTTCCTATGATGGATTTTAGCATGTAACATCTCTCAACAAGATCCTGCTCCAGAGGCGGTGCCTGGCTGAGGCACAGAAGCATTGCACAAGAATTGCCAGTTCAATTACCCTGTTTCCAGGTGCAAGGTGTTGCTGAATTTTCAAGGCAGAAATCCTTATCCCTGAGAAGCATTTCCTATTCTATTAGCCAAGCACATTGGCTTCTGTGGGCTTAAACTGACAGCCAAAGTAGCCCTCAGAGAATAATATCCAGGACATGCCTGGTTCATATCCCTGGGTAAATCAAGATGCCATAGTAACCCCATTGATTAGAACACACTCAAGTGCTCTTTACTCACTGAGATCTTCCCTCACACGGAACACAAACTCCGTGCTGTGCTTACACTGCCAAGTGTTACACACTGATCAAAACCTACTTTTACCACAGCACTGCAAGTATCAATTTTCATGACTAAGATTCGTATCTTTATTCGAAGAGCTTTATATTCACTGGTTTGTTGCTCTATCAAGATTTAAATGTGGGCTGCCAGCAGAGCACAGGGACACGGTGTCGAGTCTGCTCTGCAGGGGGCGAGAGCCTGGCCCAGGTCACCACAACCTCGGGCTGGCAACTCAACACCATAACCAGACCTGCAGGGATCCCCCCATCCCTCCTTCCCTGCATGGAAAACCTGCTCTGAATCTGACCTCTCATAAACCTCCATTTTGACTGGAGAATTACCACATTTAAAGGACATCTTCTGTGTTGAGGTTGACCTTGACCTGAAAATTAGCAGGAACTGGGAAAAGTATTGGATTTAGGGGTGAGGATCAATTGTCTTTTGGAGAAATTGTTTTCTTCCAGATAGCTATAGTTGGACTCTGATCTCACCCCTTCCAAGCCTATCCTATATTTTTATCTCTGACTAAATCTTAATGCTTTTTGTACTTTATATCCCCCATCAAGAATATTTCCTATTTCCATGAACAAACTTACCACTAGTGCCTAATTACAGTTATTTGGAAGCAGAAATATTTCTTCCAAATCACTGAAGATCTGCTCCAAGAAACAACTTGCTATTCAAACTTCCCATTTTAATAACCATTCTGCTGATAACTGAGTGGGAAAAATAACAATTTTGCTTTAACTTTCTAGCCACTTCAAATGTTTAAAGCAAATTCCCTCAATTATATTAAAATTAAAATCCTGCACTATATAAATAGGCATACATTTCTACTATAATAAACACTTCTAAACTCATTTCATTAAGACTGTGAAAGTAACAGAGGTAAGTCCCAAACAATTCAGACAGTAAATACAATGTAAACTCTGCTGAGAATCTTTCCTACAAACAGCTGTGAAACTTTAAGTGGGCTATTTATTTTCAATAAAACTTTTTGGTTGGACATATATAAAAGGAAATATCTAAAAACAATCTAAATGAAAATGGAAAGAACTTTATAAAAATCAGTAACATGATATATGTTATTCAGAGGATTATTTTCGAGGAATGCTTGGCTAAAACTATAATCCACCTACACTGAGAAAAATAAAGCAGTACACAGAAGGGAGCAATATTTCACGAAAATAAACAAGAATACTTTAATATTTAATCCCATTACTCACTTTCAAGCCCCCAGATTTAAAACAGACCCACCAAAGTATTGAGGTGAATTCAGAGCAGCTGAATACGCTCATGGTCATCCTCTAAGTGACCAGAGAAGTGGCCTTTTGATTCAAGAAAGGCTAAGATACAGCTGGCAGGGAGGGCATGGAGAGAGGAAGATACATCTGGAGAGTCTGACCCTTACTGCCTGCAGGAAGAAGTGCCACAGCTGAGAGCCACCCCCTGCTCTGGCAGGGGTAGAATGCAGCTGAATGAGTATTTCCATGGTAATAGGAAAAGGGAGAGATGGATCAGAGATGGCACAAAAAAGAAAACTCATTCCTGTTTCCTTCAGCTCACTTGCATTTTACCCCTGCCAGAGCCTGAGCTCTGGACACAAGGAACGATGGCAGAGGGTCCTGTCCTAGACCCATCACAGGGTATTCCCTTCTTTCTGCTCCTCAACCATTCCACCACAATGTTAAACAAATTTTAGTTGGCCTTCAATACCATGCAAACGAAGGTGTAAAGACAATTCAATAAAAGGACAGTGATTTAAGAACATACATAATGAAATAGTAACAAGACACTCAAGAGACTCAGCTGCAGAAACACAGTACCTTTTATAATGTTTCTTTCTTGTAGTGGCTTTAAGATGGAAATTCTCCCTTGGCTTGATAATAACTCTGTAAGAGAAACAAAGAAAATAACAAAGATTTTTATCCCATCTGGGGGAAGTAGGAAGAGGGGACTATTTTTAAATAACTGATAACATTTACATAGTACTGTGGAACTCTATTAGTTGTATCTCTCCTTGGCTCCCCTTTCTGAGTCATGCTGGTTTACAAAAAAACATTACCTCTGGCATCTATTCCACCATCACCTGAAATCCCAAGAAAATCCCACAGAACTGGAGTATTGGAACTAAACTCCGTAAAAAGATCCTCTTGATTTCTGTCCCAGTGCCACTCATACGTACATATATCACACATTGCTAAATTTAAAATTTAATCCACTATATATTTAATTCCCCATTAATTCCTAGATTTAAAAGCAAAAAATGTTTCCTTCATAACCACAGCATTTTCAGTCATCCAGGTCTAAATGCCATCTAGTGGCTCTAAAAATGTCAACTGTGGCTCCGCAGATACAGCTCATCCCGTTTGACATTTTTTCTTTTAACAGCAGGAAATAAGAGAAATTAGGAGAGGAAATTCACCAGAAAGAACTCAACATTTTTCCGAATCTCATTTTTCATGAGAGCTTCATGCAGCATTCCCATTACAGCATTTCTTATCCTAGCAATTTCTCAAAGCTAACCAGCAGGATCCTTTGTCTTGGATGGCCATTCTTGTATTCTCTAAGAGCAAGAATATTTCAAGCAGTTGATTCCTGCCGTTCACCCTTGCTGGGCTTCACTCAGGTAAAGTTTACCCAAAACCCAGACATGCCACTACCCTCCCACTGACACACGGCTCCAGCTCTAGAGCCTTCTTTCCTGCTCCTCCATTGCCTGGAAGGTACAAGGCCAAATAAACATGGGAGTGGTGGGGAAGGAGAAACACGTCAACCCTGCAGACTCACTGCAACCACAGAGGTGCTAAAAGAAAGTTCTACATCTCTGATGGAAGATGAGGACTTCTTTGAAGACTAATTTCTTTTAGCTTTTGTCGCATAACAAGAATATCACTATCTCCTGTAAGTAAGCTGATTTTATTCATTTTATTAAAATATTCTCCATTTTAAAGCCAGGAATAAATAATGATTTACATTTAGTGTCACCTGGAATAGACAAAAGCTACTGGAAAAAGATACTTCCCTTGATTCTTTCTTTCCTCCCTTTTCACCTGTATTTTTGTTGTTGTTGACTCAGAGTCAAGAAGACAAGCTGCCTAAGGCTTGGGATGTCCTGGGTAAGACCCAGTCCCACTATAGCATTCACATACAGCTGTGAGCTGTTGAATCTTTTTTTATCATATAACCTGGGAATAAAGTGCATTTGCCTACTTTACAAACTCTCAAAAAACACGTACATAAAATACCAGAGCTATTATATACACCCACACTATTACTGGTGGTCTTCTAGTGATAATTACATTTGTACATTCTGAAATTTAGTGTTGATTATCAAGACAAAACTACCTGTCTTTTCAATACAAATCTGTGTTTCATTTTACTCTTTGAGCAGGATATTTGTCACAACAGTGACGGTCCCTGATGTGCCATGTGGGTTATGGCACACACCTGGATCAGATAATGCCGTGTTCACATTCCAACTGCCAGCGGGAAGCTGAGTGTTGGTTGGTATCGACTGCTGCCAGCTCAGAGTTTCAGCCCCACATCCTGGGAAGCCTGCAGCTTGCTGAGGCTCATGGCTATCCTGCAAAGGCCCCTTTTCAGCCCCTGGTAACAACCTGTGGTGCAGGAGAGAGTTTGGACGCCACCAGTTTGGATGGCATTACATTTAATAAAACACCTGTGTTTCATTACAAAAATGCTGCTTCATTCCAGTGGTATACTTTTATTGCTGATTTTAATCAAGTATCTTACAGCTCTCAAATGGGAAAGGTGGAGAAAAGCCTGTAATGCCTTTTCAGATTGCTTGTTATCTCTCACTTGTAACTAATTACCCCAGTCACACTGTTAAAGACTGAGCGGTTTTATGTTTGCTCGCCAACAAATGACTAAAAAAAAAGAAATCAGACAATTAGTCTCTAGCTATAGTAACTAATTAAGATAAATATTTTCAGAATAAAGAACTTAACGGAACATCAAGGCACTGACACTGCAAAAATGTCTGGGAAAGTAAAGCATCTATCAGCAAAGCATTTCTTGCCAGTCAGCGAGTTCCACAATTGCATCCCAACCACACTTCATTCTTGTCCTACTCCAGTGAACATAATTAGTTATTAAAGCTTTTCTAACATGGTGAGATGCAAGTAGCTTATTGGACTACGGGAACACTTAGGGACAGATTCTGATTCTGCCCATTGCAAATGTGTGCACTGCTGACAGATGAGTACTTTTACACAAACACCATGATGGAAAGGAGAGTAGCAACCTGTTCTAAAAGTCCTTTTTCCTAATATCTTATTTTGTATCATCAGCTATGCCTGACTGTGCTGGTGATCCACTCCTCACACCTTCTTGGGTCCCTTACTCAAAAGGCTTCTGAGCATGCACCCAAGCTCTTGAAAACACTTGCTGCATTTCAGTCAGTGTGAGGAGCAACCTTCAGCCAGGTGCAGCCTGGGTAACTCCTCTGGATTTCCTGACCCTTGGCTCACCCTGTGCCAGTCTGAGTGACCCAGAGCCACTGTGACACAAACCATGGCTGGGACACCTTCTGGGGCACTGAGCTGATCCCTTGCCTCTGCATAGAAACTGGTGACACTAACACTACCAAGCGTGAGGCAAACAAGTAGTGTAGTCCAAACTAAATGAGACCCAAAAAATGGTGTGGATGGACAAGAAGACTGCTTTTCAACTCAGCTGCAATACTACTATAAGCATGCATTGCAAAATCTTGCCCAGGGCATGAATAGAAAGCCTTTATCTTTGGCTCTGTCACTCAAATGACCTTCTCTCTGGCATTTCTGGCATTAAAATAAGTAATAAAGAATTTGGATGATGTAATGTATTTGGTAGCAGAAAAACCACCTGCAGACTCATGGCTACAGCCCTCACTGCACACTTAAAACCTCAAATCAGCCTCAAGGAACTAACGTTTCTCTCGCTTACAGCAGTGGATTGCAGTCAGCACAACTTCACTTGCCAACAGCTACCCCAATGGAAAAGAGACCAGTGGAAAAGAGCTCACTTACTCCCAGATTAATTTGTCTGTCCATGTTTTGGTTTTATTGATTGCAAGAAGCTGATACCCTCTAATTGTATGTTTTCCTTGGCAAGAGCTCTGTCACAGATAAATCACCAGAAGTTTGGGCAGAGCTGAATAGAGCTCTCCGAACTGTATTTTGCATCTGCTGTGATTTACTTAACCAAGAGACAAGAAGGTGAAAAGAAAGAATTTTCTTCCTTCACCTTACATCTTCATTTGCTAAACTGCTGTTTTATTTCACAAAGAAATGTAGGGTATTCTGACTGACAGCACAGTTTTGCTTTTATGTAAGGTATCAGATGGCAAACATGAGGTAGCTCCATTACACAACTCAGTGTGTGGGTATATGCTCTGTCACAACTTGCATCAAAACATATGAAACAGTCACAGGAAATGAGGTTTCTCCTCTTCAAGATGTGATACAAACATAATGAACAGCAGCCACCCTGCATACTCATTATAAAGCTTTCCATCAAAAGAGGTGGACTTAAAGCTGTTTGATATTTTAATATTTACACTCAATTATCCCTATAAATTTATTTTAAACAGCATTATTTTTGTGTTACTTAGGAGCTCTGAGTTCCCTCAGAAACTCCTACTCATTCTTAATTATAGTGTAAATCAGCATGTTTAACATCAAGCGAACAACCACTAACTAAAGCAGCTGATACAAATGCAGACAAAGTTCGGACAGAAGTAGTGGCAAAATGCCCAGGAAGTTCCAAACCCCCTCTGAAAAGCTCAGTCAATGTGGAGAGATACACAGACCTTTCAAAAGAGATGCGCTGGGTAATAGCAGTTACTGCCAATAAATTTTATATAAATATTACAAAAGCAGTAAAAGAGCCCATGCATCAGTACACAGACATGTCACAGATAAGAACTGTGGCTTTTTAAAATGTCAGGGCTGAAAATGTACAACAGCCTATAAAATGTCACTCAAGTCATTACATGCTACCAGTGAAGTAAATCATTTATTAAAGAAACAATGGCTGAACTAACTCTGCCAAACCAGGTGCACCTATTTCCCCTGCTGCATTAGTGTGTTGGTAAAGACATGACACATTAAAAACAAAATGTATGAAATACAGAACTACAAAAGCCAATGTACAGTGATTCACTTCACTGTGCTATGATACAAGCAAAATTAAAGTTAATCCTTTCTTCTGAAGGAAATGTCACAGACTTCTGTGCATTTGGTAAATTAATATTTATAAGAAGCCCAGACAGTTTAGTGTTTTTAATATAGGACTAAGATTTTCTCCTGAACATCAAACAGAGAAGTTGCATTAAAATAGCAGTTTCTTGATTGCCACAAACCTAAATGACAGTATTTGCAAGACTTGTTTTCCATCATGTCATTCCGATTAGCAACTGTGTACAACTGGGACATTTGCAAAATCCACCAAGTAGCCATGAATTATACATTCCTAACTCTTTAAAGTTAACGCACAATAATCTTCTTATCAAGAGCCTGCTGACAGCTGCTCGTACTATGTTCCTAATAATTCTCATTACAAACAGACATCTAGGAATGGAAAAACAAGGTATACACAATCTAGTACCACATGGGTGCACATATAGGTGTAATAAGTGAGACTTTACCAACACAGCATTGTTTCAAGAACTTACACAGCAATAAAACTGTAACTGAACACCTTTTATAGAAAGATGTAATTTAAAATTTTACAGCCTAATATGCATAAGAATTCATCACACCCAATTAAATTAAAATGCAGCACTTGATCACTTTTTATGAAAATTTTGAAAGGAATTTTGTTATATTACATGCTAATATGGAGTTTCATTTAATTTAGATGATGAATTATCTAACTTTGTTTTCTAGTATACTACGGGTATCCAAATTGAACTTGATAGGATTCATGGGGTAACCAAAGTCACCTTCTACGTATTACAGAAAGAGGATAAATTTATTCATCTAAATCGAAGGCAAAGGTGATCTTCCAAAATTCTATAATGAAATTTAATCTTGGAAAAAGAAGAATAAAAAAATTAATCCTGCTTTCAGTAATAATAGATGGGTGCCAGTAAAGTTCACAACAACTGTGGGAAACTGGTTGCCAATGTTTATATTCTCCAGGGTGGAAATTCCTCTCTCAAGCAAGCCAGACCCAGTCCTGTAACCATAACGTTAAGAGAACAGACTTTCCAAAGCAAGCTGGACTTTTTAGAAGAATGTTTGTTCACAATTTTAATTCACAAAAGAAAGCTGCAATTTGCAATCAATGTCCTGCTGTACTCACACCCCACAGATGAGCTGCTCTAAGGCAGCAGAGCTGTCCCAGTTTCGCTGCGATGACAATGACCAGCAGCACGCTGCAGTCAGCACGGTCAGATGTTCTGCCTTGCTCTGACTTCGTTCTAGCGTGTCCATGATGCTGCACTCACTGCCCGTGGCCAACATCTTCTGCCCTGGCAATTACACTGGCAAGGGGTCAGCTCGGAACAAAAGCACCTACCGGATATTTTGTCAGGCTAGGAAATTTCTTACCAAAAATATGTACTTGAAAATGTCCAGTTCTTTCCATGCCCAAACAGAAGAAGAAAATCAGCCTGAGTGAAAGCTTAACTAACAGTATTTTGTGAATAAAATTATAGGGTAGTCTGTTTTCCTGATTAATTTACATTACTGGAGATAAATCTGAATACTCTTAGCAGTCTAAGGTGACCACTAGAATACTTAATGCAGTCACTATTAGACCAGCCCCTAATCCTGTAACTGGCATAAAACCTTCTACTACAGACAGAGAGATTACCATTACATGATAACAAAGTTAAAAGGGAACAAAAAAAATACAGGTAAGATTGGAGAAATCACAGTGAGAATGGCAATTTGCTGATGGTCAAGAGCTGTGAGTGAAAAATCTCCAGAATCTCAGAAGTAATCGTTAACACCAAAATGATGCTTTCTTCTTGTCCTTAAGAGAGACACACAATTGAATGAGGCCTCAGTCACATCTCTTACAGTTCTTCACATGAAGCAGGATTTCTAATTTTTGTTTTTAAACAAGGTCTTAGAAAACCAGCTGGAAACAGGGAAGTCCTGTAGCAAACCTGCACAATCCATAGCACTCCATGGGTGGTACGAGCTGCACACATCTTCCAGAAAACTAGCAAGGTGCCTGTATGTATGTGCAGGCAAACCTAATGAACATTCCCAAACTAACAAACTACACACAAACAGACAGGAAACCAAAAGGCACAAGTAGTTAGATCATTTCAGATGTGCTGGCATTTAAATTTTATGTTGCACAGAAGCACGGATTTGACTAATGAGATTTTGGCAGTAGAAATTGCAAGGATGCAAAATCTGTACCTGGATGACAGTGAAAGAGCACAGCACATCTGTCTGACTTACACAACAATTATGTCTATTCTATTTAATTGCATAACACTGCTTCCATTTGTCTTTGTTTAAAAGTAACTTAATAAGTTCTGTTTATTAATGGTGAACTGACGGGAGAAGTTCACATGAAGAGAAGAGGTAGGGTCTCTACTCAGTCATGGACATGGAAAACTGTGACATTAGCACAGATTAGGATCACTAATATAAATTGCTTCAATAAAGCAAAGGGAAAATTAAAGGTGAATTACTGTAGTAATCTAAACCAAAAAACAATTGCCAAGAAATTATAGAAATAGGATCCAAACTCATTGCTCTAAGAATGTAAAATAGATGGGTAGGAAGAATATCTAGGGATAGAAGAAATCAATCATTTGCAGTTGATATAGTTAAGAGCTTAGTAACCTTTCCCAGCCAACTGGGAATTCACACAAAAAATCTGGGATAGCTTAAAGAAGGAAATAGGAAGAATATTTCTATTCCAAGTCCAAGAACTCTTGCAAGCTTCATGCTTTATTCTAATGCATTCAGGCTGCTGGGGCAGTCATAGCACTCGGGCTATTTAAGGATACACCAACTTATTCAAACACTGGGCTACAGGTCTTTCAATCCCCAGGACAAACAAGAGAAACTAAAATGTGCACTGTTAGTTTCCAGATGTGTTCCCACATTCACATAAAAGTTCTGTAAGTATCTATAATCTTACATTAATTGAAGCATGGTAAATATATACATTTATTAACATAGTTTGTTTCTTAGGGCGTTCAGTGCATATGTTTAACGATCGTAGAATTGTAACAGTTTGTTGGGTTTAATCTGGTCCTTAAACACTAAAAGAGTTCAGCCTCTTCTTTAAAGAGGATTAAAACATGAAAGCAGTGGGAATTTGGTTATCCAGGCACTTCTGAAGCAAAATTATTTGCTTGGCCACACTGTTTCCCTTTTTTTAGTGACTGCTCTCATCTTTTTCATGTATTACTGCAGCTCTTCTGATACAGAAAATTTATTACAAATCTACTGTAAAGAAGTTGAATCAATTATTGAGATCTATACAATTTTTTTTAAAAACTCCTTGTTTTGTATTTATCTTTAAGGCCAATTAAGGGGGATTATATGAAAACACATTCCAAAAACTCTGACATCTTGCTAATTTCAAGCAACTTCTTGTTGTTTTTCTAAGAAATATTGGGAGGATGTGCTAGAGAAAACCTAACGAAGAGCGAGCGTTGGGATTCTGAGACAAACAAGCCAAGTATTTAAAATAGAAAGAAAAAAAAATAAGAAAAAAGGCGGGGGAGTAAATTCAGATCACTAGAAATTTGGCAATTACAATAAACTGCCTCATCTATTTCTGAGCTTGACCTCAGAATCCCAAATAATGTGTTTTGCTACCTGTGGAGACACAGACAAGAGACCAAAGGTTTTTGAAAGGCCAAATTAACCAGCGCAGTACTGAGGAGAAGAGCACACGCTAGAAAGCCTGGCAGTGAAACACACTGACACCAAAGACATTTGTGGGCAGGAAGAACACAGGAACACTGGCAAGGTTTGGCACTCAGGAGACCCGCATTTCCACTGTAAACAGAACAGCGGTGCCAAGTGTGATCTGGCACTGGCAGCGTGTGCCAACGTGTGACCCCGGGGAACTGTCACAGCTCCTGTCAGGAGAGCCTCAATCGCCACATTTGTCCCTCTCAGTGGATGGGCTTCATGTGGCTGCTGTGGTAACTTGCCACAACAATTTAAATGTACGAAGTAGCAATGGAATCATTAATAATATTTTTGATATGTGATTTAGAGACTGCAAAGAACTGTCTCCGTGGCTAGGCAGAGCAAAAACAAGCAGGAAAAAACCACATGCCAGCAAAGAAACAAGGAAAATAAGGTGAACAGGGTAGAAAGCACACACTGAGTCTCTCCTACGGAGCCACTGCTGGTCAGGAAAGGGAACAGGTAATTACCAGAAGAGAAATAAACGGGCAGACAATTCATAAACATTTGCTCCATGCTACAGTTCCTGCTCTTCATGTTGATAGAAGGATTAATACACATTCCTGGCAAGAACAGTAAGCGTGGAACTGCACTGCATTTAAAATTTTCGTATTTATCAGTAGAGATTTGATATACCTGTTGAATCAGTTTTCAGTACAATATAACCCTTCTCCTGTTGCTCACAAGAAAACCAGAAACAAGAACAAATGAGGTCAGAGGACAGTGGCATGGCATTTGGAGGCATGGACACACTGGGATCTCTCTGCTCTCAGATGTAATCGAGATCTCACGCCTTGCAGAACCTTTCAGTCGAGCACTCTGCTCACTGCAGCTCAGGCTCAGGGAGCGGAGCAGCAGTCCAGGGACTACCACAACATGGGAAACCACAAAACAGGAAAAAGCCGACAGATCTAATTTTAGTTCTGCCAGCCTGGGCAGTGTCCTCTCCAACAAGCACCAAGTGCGATAAAACCAACCAACAGGACTGACAGCCAAAAATACAGAAGCAGTAGCTCTATCACACAAGTCTCATTTGTATCTTAAATATTTATAATCTGCAGATTTAAGACACAGAATCTGGCTGCACATCTGTTCTTTTAATCTGAAGGCCTGCTGTTGGATGGGAGCAGCCAAGCAACTGCAGATCCTGCAGTCCCGACTCTCACGTGGGGCTGTGCTGGACCTCAGGGCTGGGGCACACCATGAATGTTCAGCTGCCACACTTCTCCCCGCTCATTTTATTATTCCTCTTGAATGATTCAGTGATGTCTCTCGTTTCTGTGGCACCAAAAATGCAGCAAAGGATTGATGATGCCAAAAATACTGGCCTCAAAAAACCCCCAGTTCAACTAGTTATTAGAGAAGGAAAATGTATTTCATACAAGTACCTTGGAGACCAGCAAGATATTTTGATTTTAAATCACAACAGTGTCACAGGCATTAGGTGCTTCTCAGGTCTGAAAATATATAGAAATGAAATGGATCTTATGAATATAGTACCAGATATAATGACACCATATCAGACCTGTAAAACTGCACAAAAAATGTACTTGTCTGAGACTTGCTAGAAAAATTGCAATGAACTAACAAATAATAATATACTTTATATTAAAAAAATCTAATCACCCATAGTAGTCTGAAGAAAAAAGTGTCTATATATTAATCTGCTCATATAATGCTAATAAATCTCCATGATAATATAGAATAAGCTGCTATTCCCTCTAGGCCTCATCTAAGTCCTACTGTTTTGGTCCCTTAGAAAGGGAGATGGACTCTTCCATGTGTCCGGAGGCCATTCAGACACTAAAAGAGAGCATGAAGCAAATATACTTTTCACTGAAACCCTGTTATTAACCTACTTTGATTAATAATACCAGAGTTTTAATAATGTAAAGTGAATTTTATGGTTTTAAATAAGGTTTTTTCATCCATGAAAGTGCCCATAAATTTTTGTAAATTTTGGTAAAGCCATTAGCATATATTTTCCTAGAGTTAGGATATGCATAACCTTATTATTAAAAATCCTAGCAGGCTCTCTCACTGTTAACCACACTGAGTCCTACACGAAGGCAACAGGAAATTAGACTGTGGAAGAACTACGTAATTTTATTCTAGATGTTAATTAAAAGAAATCACTAAAACCCACGGAAGTTTAAATCAGTAAGAGAATAAAAGTCCACATTTAGGTGAGATCTAAATCCAAGGCAAAGGCCACAATAAATCTTAACATTACTCGGTGGTGTTCACTGGTGCCGAACCCACAAATTGCAGCCCCTTCAGTGCTGAAAGTCACCATCCAGCATTGTTTAATGAAAAGTTGTTTAGGAATATGACTGAGCTTTCATTAGGTCTCGGAGATTTATGGTTTTGAAGGGCAAATTTTGTGTGTCAATCACAAACCCATCCAATTGTCATGGAAACACACAATCATGAGGAGTCAAATGATTAACTTGGCTGCTGAAACAAAAGTTTTATTGCTGCAATTGACTGAAACTCTCTGGTTTGCATATATTAAGCTGAATGGAATTACAGTAATGGCCATGCTGCTGGACACCAAGCTTTGTCAAGACTTAAAATGGATTTGGTACTAAAATTCTTTGTAGAAAACATGCATTATTCTGATTGTATTTAAGCTAGAGATATCAGGAGAATGCTTGGTCCTTAGTGTCTGTAATGACATAATCATGCAAAAGGAAATTATTTAGACTGAGTGACTGTGAGCTGTTCCAGGAGTTGGCTGTTGTGATGAGTATATAAAATTAATTATACGAATTTATATGCATATGTAACCTGGATACAATAGAGACACCACGAACAGAGAACTCAAGCATTTCTTTTAACATCTTTATTTCTCAGCTGCACCCAAGTCCACATTTGTGAAACACTAAGAAGAAGAATTTGAAGAATGCGCAGTAACATTTGACATGTCTAAAGGGTGGCATTCGGTCCTCTCCCAAAATGTTAATGAAAAGAGAAAGAAAGCTGTGTAATAAAGAAAACTTTATACAGGGCAGGGGCAAAACAGAATCTCCAGATTCCATCTTTACTGAAATAAAAGCATGAGTTACATCATCCCCTTTTAATCCCTTTCTGAAATCAGTCAGTCACACCAAATGCAAAACAACCAAGTGATGTGACATCTTGTGACATTCCAAACTGACAATTCAGAAAATTAACTCACTGAATTATTTGTCACAGTCCTCTCCATAACCTGCATAGGCTGCTGTCAGCAAAATCAACTCTGTATTTCAATCCCTAAGAAAACTCAAAATACTGTCTGATGCAAAAAAAAAAAAGATGCTGAATATGCAGAAAATAGAAGAAATTTTTATAATTCCCTTTATCAGTAACAACTTAATGAAACACCACCATTAACATCATAATGCAAATATTTTAAATTTATAGAGATTTTTAACTTGAAACGTCAATGTATTTTCCAAGGGAAGTAAGGTTAGCACCAGTAACTGCTATCAGAGACACACCATGATGTATCCAAGGAAAATGTACAGCAAAACATGGGTTTAAAAGGATTTTTTTACTTTCATAGCCCTGTTCTGATTCTTTGATCACTATGCTGACTCCTAAGAATGGAGCAGCTCAAAAGGAACCAAAAAAATTCCATTAAATCCAAACCTGCATATAACAGAACATATTTCCACATGCATTTATGATTTCCTGAACACACGAACTGGTGTGTTCAAACATCTTTGAAGTAATTTCCAGAGTCTCTGAAAATTTATGAACTTGAGTGCTCATTAGCTGTAGTCTGGGTGCATGTGAGTGCCCAGAGACTGGTGGTGCCTGAGCAGCCAAACTGCAGCTGGAGGTTTTAACTTCTACATTTCCAGCAGAACCCTGGCAGATCAACACACAGGCTCACACACATTAATGGGTACACTCCGAATTACAATGGTGCTGCTGAAATCTTATGTCATTTTATGAGAGGAAGAGATTTTTTTCATGTAGTTTCTATGTATCTTTAAATTCAGCTGTTTCACTTCACTGTATACAATATTCTTTTTAATTGTAGAAACTCCAATGATTTCTTTCTTATTACAGAAATTAAAAAGATCACATCAGAGCATTTGCTGTAAAATTAGACACCTTTAATTGGCTATAAAAGACTTAGAGTGCCGAAAGTCCTCAGGCTAAATCTGGAAAACCGGAAAGAGAAGGATGAAGATTTTGTTTATCAGAGCAATCTAACACAGCATCACGCAACTACATTAAATACTTTTCCAGGATATAGAGAAAAATATCCCCAAAAGAGTATTTGTACATGTTCTGTTTCCATTTCATTAAAAACTTAGCAATTGCATCAAATTAGGTAATCTGGGTGCAGTGTTCATCTTGAATTGTATCTAGTACCTAGTTACCCAGTCATAGCCCTGAAATTTTATTCCCCTCCCACAGCTCTAAGTTCTTACATTTATTGTAAAATTGTGTAACCTTCACATTATTCCTTCTCAATGTTAAACTGCTCTTCTGAGTCCAACTGGGAAAAAAATCAGATCATTAAAAAGATCCTCTTTATCCAGAAACACATGAACAAAGCTAAAAATGTTACTCTACGTGCTGTGTTTTCAATTCAGATTATTGTATCAATTTATTCAGAATCACTCACCATCAGCTGCTCTCGGACTTAAATTTCTCCACCCTTTACTAACACACAAACTGCCCAGGACAATAGGTACTAGTGAAGATTCTTGTTACACAGAGAACAATTCCCCCCTGTACTTCAAATTCATAAATAAATGTATAGGCTGTGCCAAAATTTCCTTTGAAGAACAAAGCTCTGACAGCTAACACATTCTATTAAATAACAAGAAAAGAATGGATGCAGCATTGCACCCTGTACTCACACCATTAGTCCCTAGTGGAGCTGGGAAAACTGGCCACGAGTGCTCCTGCCCTGAAGCCACAGTTTGGGGGGTGTGAAATTTCATGCCACAATATCTAAAAATATGCAGAAGCTGGAACAAATTCAACATCAGCACAAGTCTACTGAAGTGTAAGACCGGCCTTAAATATTTCAGCTATTCCAGCACCGTGGACTGCGAGCCCTCAGAGCGCCAAGAAGCACCGAGATGAAGCTGCAGTAGCTCTTTGCAGGATAGAGTTGCACCCCGAAGGAAGGGGGGTGCGTCCTGGATAAGGAATCTGGATGCTCGACTACAGCAGAAGCATCGACAGCACAGAACTTCACAGGCAGAGCTCGCTGAACTCCCTGCAACACACTGGTTTCCTCTTAGATCTCTGAACATGGCATCTTGCAGTCAAGACATTTCTTTCTCCTACATTTTACTGTGATGTAATCTAAAATTACTTTTAATTTTTATTTATTTTTTGCAAGCTACGACACTCCCATTATATTTACAGTATTTTGCAATTCTGATGGGTCTCCTAAAGGTAGATGTTTTGTCTGCAACCAACCTCTGATAATTCTGGATTTTCTTCAGGACATGAAGGAAATTGGTGCACTGCACCTGTTTTTCCAATACATGTAATAATGTATGCCCATCTTCAGTAGTGTTCAAGATATAGTAGTCCGAAAAGGTAAAAAACGTGTTTGAAAACTTTTGTCCCATTTTTGTGGGTCATTTAAAACTTTGTTTGCTATTTATTATGACTCTTTAAAATTGGGATACTTGAGAAATTTCATGCAACAGTCCTTGCAAAATCTTGTTTGATAGACAGTACTTTGAAGATAAAACCCACCCAAATATTTTTTAACCACTAGAATTGTCTAGTAATGAATTTCTGCTGCTACAGAAAGAGGCAGCAAATGCCTGAAGCAGAATTTCACTTGTTTGGATTGTTTACTAGAGAGATTTAATTGACACACCAGGAGGTTATTCTGCTGATCTCCCTGCCTGTACTGCGGTTCTACTCACAGATGAATCAATGATGTTCAAATCTTGTTACCTGCCTCTGTGGCTTCAAAACATCTGACTGTGCAAATTATTATTTTTTTCCCTTTCCATTTGGTAGGCTAGCTGTGTTATGCCCAAAATTGTCATAACGAGATATTATCTCCTCTTTTAGCAATTCAATATACCTTATAATTAAGAATTATTTATTAATATTCCTGTATCTGTCAAGCCATTAACCCCACACAACACAAATGAAATTACATCTCCCTGGAACCCTGCTAAGATAAAGTAGGATCAACATTAAAAACCCTTGCAGCTGATCTTAAGGCCTCATTTTTATGGTGGCCACTTCTCATTTTTGGGGCAAACTGCCATGAAGAATGTTACCTTGAAGAGCAAGCAACCTACCTGAAGACTGGGAAAATGCCAAGATGTTTTTGGGGCTCGTGCCTGAATTTACACCAGCTCTGGAGTTACCCAGAGGTGTCTGGCGGCAGCAGGACGGGGTGGAGACACCGCCTGCTCTGGGTAACACGTGCCCTCTCCTGGCAAATCCAAGCAATATTCTGGGCTAGCTGCTGGCTGCCTAAATGAAATAAAACTAGTCCCTCTGCTTAGTAATATCAATGAATGTTGCTAGAGTATCCTTACTATTACTTTTCTAGAAAACGTTCATCTACAATGAACTGTTCTTAATGCTGTAGGAAATGCACTGAATATGAACACTTCAAATAACCTGGTATTTTTCAAATAGGTCTGGCATTAGAGTACATACAATTCTTACTTATAAAATGTCCCATCAGATTAACAAGCAGAGGTGGGAAAAACCAGAATAATATAAAGCTGTCTTTAACATGTTTAGTTAATGATGGGCCTTATTCCACAGGGTTCATATCCCTACCCTGCTGAAGAAACAAGGAAAGATCTTCTATTATTTAATTCAGTATGCATTTAGCTTGGCTGAAGAACTGTGTCCATAGAACTCATGCTATTCTCTTTCCCTGTAAAAGTCACCACTCACAAGCAGACAGAAAAGCAAAAGCAGGTGAGGACAGAAGGGATGCAGTTTAATATTAAACAGCACAGGTTTAATTGATTAGTGCCTTGAATTAGGTTCCACTTAGCAGCCTAGCAAATCTGGGTAGAGCTGCTTTAAATCTACCCTCCTTTGAGAAATTGACTTAAGGAGTGTTTGCAGAACTTGTACTATGCATTTTAACCTTGTAATTACAGCAGGTTTAAAGTAATTGCCTCCAAATATTTAATGGGACTCTTTATTTATGCAACTTAATTGTTCTTAGTAGTGTTCATGCTATTTCTATTTCCTTCAGTATTCAGGTGAACAATTTTTCCAAAAGAATGTTTACAGAAATGCTAACACTGAGCAAAAATTAAAAATATAGTTGGAAAGACAAGTATTGAATCATTAGGAAATGACATATGACGCATGGGTTTTATAGCTCACATACCTCATCAAGTCCACACCAGCTTGAATCCTGGATACTAAAAAAAAAGATTATGATCATGCAGCAGAAATAGACAGATGCTAAGAAACGAGAAACTGATACAGGTAAAGAAGTGCTACCTGGTATTAAATATCTGTCACTGCTAAGGGACATTTAAGGCAAAGAGATCAAACTGACTTGTAAAGTATTGGATTTTGAGACAATAATATGAAGACACCTCCTAGAAGAAATACAGGAATGAAAGTCCTCAAAAAACAGATGTTTTCTGCCTCCTGAACATACTGTGGGATAAAATGCTTTTCAGTGCTGAAAATGGTGCAAGTCTGTTCTAATCCAGCTATGAATTCTGATAAATACCCAGAACCAGTGCCTTTGGCTTGAGTCAGGATGTAACGTATTGGCAGAACAACCTGTGTTGGGACTAACCAGGAAGGAGTTTCTTTGAGGTTTCTAAGATTTCTTTGAAGATTAAAGCAGAGACTTTAGCAGAGATACAAGCAAAGATTTCTAAAGAACTCTACAAATGAAAGTGCAAAGGGAACGGTGAAATATGAAACATACCTTTTAAGTGTAACAGGAAAAAATTATTTCTCTATTGGTTTAACTGCAGTATTTTAAGACTATACTTTCTTCCTTCAGGTGCAGGAACTATAAAGACACGACTTCTACCTACCACAGTTCCTTAATAGATTTTACACAACCTCAAGCGTACTATGGTCCCTCCTATTTCTCTTCTGCATCCTTTCTGCACAGTCCCAAGGACACTGCCCATGTTTGCACATTTCCCCATATGGAATTACAGCAAGTAAACATACATGGGAAAAGAATCCCCATTTATCCCCTCCTGCAGAGGACATGTTGCTCTGAGATCGACAGGACAAGAACTGGTTGCTGGCAGATACTGGACAGGGCTTGGCTCACAGCGAGTACCACTGGCAACAACAGGCCTGCTTCACCTGGCACATCTTGAAGTGGTACTGCCTTTTCCAACCAGCACAATTCTTGCTCTCTGTCTGGTTTTTCCTCCCTTTACTTTCCACACAGAACCAGAACTAACTCAGTAACATTTCAGTTGAAGATTTCTTGTTCCAGACTGTTCTCTGGTTCTGTACCACCCATCCATTTACCCAAATCACTGGGGGATTACAATCCTTTTCCCAGCTTATCTTCCCCAAGGAAAAATGAAAATACAAAATGTTTCTTGCCTTATCTGCTCCCCATTGGTGCAGAGCTCTATGGCTAAAATGCTCATCAGAGCCAAAAGCCTGGGTATGATTGAACTTTAAACAAGCTAAACCTCAATTGATTTGATTTATGGACCCAGGAGACCAAGTCAATCACAAAAGAGTAAAGTAAAATTAATTTGCCATTCAGAGCTGTCTTTATAAAACATGCCACCTAGCCTGAAAAATAGAAAAAAATTACTATTAAGCAGATTGCGCAATTGCTTCTGTTGGGCAAAATGGCTTCAAATTCCATCTCCACAGTTGTCACGTATCCAGAACATCCCTTGATTCATCCAGACAAAGCAAAATCTAAGAATTTCCCTCCCCCCATGCCATTCCACTGTGTTCTGTGGACTCAGACAAGCACTGAATATAGAACATTTCAAGCTGGACCAGACTGATGGTATCTCTGTAACTGGACTGAGTCTCTCTGGCATCTGTTTGGGAGGCACAGCATAAGGCAAGTTCATCAGTTCAAACCTCATAAAGAGACGGTGCAGATGCACTTCAGAGCAGATATTGCAGACTTTATTTTCCATTTGAGAACTCTGCATCTTTTAGGTAATGCACATTCATAAATACAGAACATTAGCATAACAGCTTAAGAGATGCAATCTGGGATATTTTAAGCTCCGTAAGAGTTTGCAGTTTTATGACAACATTAAAATGCTCTTTGATTCAGCTGCAGGTTAACACACAGTACCCCATTTTCATTTCTGTGATAGCTGGATGTTAAGTTCCTGTGGCACGTGGAGCAGAAGGGAAGCAGTGCAGGATGAGAACCAGTGCCAGACACCACGCAGAGCTGCACGCCTGGCAATCCTCCCGTTAGCGGAGCCGCCTGGGAAGGGTCGGCTGGCAGTCCTGCCACAGGTATCCGGCTCTCAGCCACTCAGACAAGTCCCTACATCACCAACAACAAATTCACTTCCACAACTAAATCGTCTCATAAATTCCTGTCATTCAATATTGTAATTGTATTTTTGTGGCTTAGATTGCAGCAATGGGGAATGAAGCAAGCAGGAAGTGAAGGCTAATTGTGAAAGGTTAAACTCCCTTTTATACTGAAATCATTTTGTTATGAATAAGGCACCTAGAAAGGAAGGACAGCTATTGATGACTCAGTGACAGAATAAAAACTTAATCATTTGCTGAGGTCATAGTCTGTCAGTACTGAAAGATTTGAAAGCTTCTGATTTAGTTCTTCACAAAAGAAGCTCCCTGCTGTTAACAACTTCACAATGAATTTTCAGCATTCAACTCAAATCAAAATCAGTACGGTGGCTTAATACTTGTCTCTCAGGTACTAAGTCAAACACAAAGCTCAAATTCTGGGCAGAAAGCATTACCAGCTATTTACAGTTTAGGCAATTTCTTTGTATAGATAATAAATCAATGCACATATCTCAATCCAGCAATCAAAGTCTGATTACAGAAATATCTAAAATGACAGTTTATGTACTCAGTGGAGTTCTGCTCCAAACAGCATCTAATTCAATCTAAATGAAGTGTCCAATATATAGATATTATTTTAGGTGCCTTTTGCTTCTGTTTCAGTAGGCGTAATGAGAACAGTGGTCACAATGATAGTTAAACAGGAAAAACTACAGCTTGGTTTCTGCAGTGACACCAAATGCAATCAATCTGCTAACACCTGACACCCGGTAAGCTCACGGTATCCATAAAAAGTATTACTATGTGTATGTGTTAGAAACATCCATATTCTTGGCTCCTTTCTCTCCTGTAAAGCAGGAGAGTGGAATTGCTCTCCTGAGACTCATAAACAGATTTTGATTTCATCCAGGAAAACTTTCATCCTTTTCTCTGCAACAAAAAAAGTTTTCCCACCTCAACTTGTTCTTTGCAGCTTCAACAAAGCAGTATGATCAACAGCTTTGTGGATAGCACAGCAAGTTTACATCACTAGACACAAAACGCCCCAAACCTGCAGCAAGTAAGATTTTCTGAGAGCGGTTTACAGCTTGTAAGACAAAAGAAATTACGATACATTTATATTAAACAACTGTAGCTTTTCCTTCTTTCTTATGGGTTCCATCAAAAATACCTTATTTCACCCCATATATCCTACTCTTACGTATTATGGCAGTTTCATAAGCCCTGACTCAAAGAGAATAACTTCTGCTGGCCAAAGAAATCAGCCCTGCCTATGGTCTGGGAGATTTGCCAAGGAAAAACAAGCTCCATGGTAAAGGTCATTAGGAATGAGAGAGATTCTTTACGCTGTGCTGAGTACAGAGACTAATCCACTTCTTTTGGTAGGAAGTGTGCAGGTACGGGATGAGCAAACCTTAGTTCCAAACTCTTCCACTCCTGCTTTTCTAAGTACATTCAGGGAGCCATCCATTTTGACCTGCTTTTCTTTTGGTTTTGATGTCATGCGCTCCAAACCCCAGCATTATGCTTACTAGGACAAATCTATTGTCCTGTGCTAGAAATCCTCTCTAATAGTGTGGGGGATGCTGGCAGTAAGGGCAGTAAGTCAGTTGGCTGCTGTTATCATCAATCAAGCATGAAGGCTCTGCTATTCTGCAGCCCAAATTCTTTATCTAACTGATTAGTCATACAGGCCAACTGTATTACAGTATTGCTTCCCAACTCCCATTACAGAACTCCTCCATTTGGAGTATTAAAAACGCAGCTGATGAGCTCAGTGTTGCATGACACAGAGGAAAAGGAGGAAGCACGGCAGCAGAGGACAGAGGAAGAGATACAATCCCCTTATTCTACAGATCTTCATGCCAAAAGGAAGTGAGTGAAAGCTTGAAAATCAATTCAAAAGTAAATAAAGCACAAGAGGCCAGCAAGGCAAGCACCAGAAAGCTATTTTAAGGTTCAGAGTGAATTAAACATGCAAAGAAATTAAGCACTGCAAGGAAACAATCATACTGGCAGAATTAGCATTTCTTTTCCTGATTTTCAGACAACTAAGAAAAGCGTATCAGAAGAAGAGTACCAGTAACATAAAATTAAGTTGCATTTGCTTTTTGCTGTGCTTAGGGAAGTTCTCTACTTCAACAGCCCTAATAAGAAAAAGAAACAGACCCCTTAAAAACATTCTCTTGTTATTTTCTCTTTCACATTCTGTATTGTTCCCCACAGAGACCTTATGTCAAAGGTGGCCTCTTTTGACTTTGTAGAAAAGTAACTGCTCAGCTATTTCTCCCATCCAAGAAAAAGAACAGCACCTTTCTCAAGAATCCCATTTCTGGATTCTAATCTATTTCACTTTTCTCAAACACCCCTACACATGCCCACATGCCTGCTTGCCAGTAAAGCATTAATTCAGGATTTGACAAGGAGCTATCATATTTTAGCCCCAAATCACTCTTCTTTCTGCTTCTTTGACCTACACAAACCTACTTTATATGCTCATGCAGTTTCTCTCGCATTTTTCTTTTTCTGCTGGAAGTCACACTTGGTTACAAAAACCTTTGCACGTAACTAATTCCAATTGTATCACAGCCAACAACTTAATCTAAAAGGATAAGCATTTACCATAATGATCTCCCCGCTGTACAGCAGACAAGGCACTAAAATAAGATGCTTTACCCATAAATGTCTACCTTTGGATAAATGTCTTTCATCTTACACTTTTGCCAAGGAAAATTTTTTTTATTTAAAAAATTGTCTTAAAAGCTGAGTTACCAAGCCAGAGACGTCTTTCTGTTTCCAGCATCCAGCACCACTCTCCTGTTTTAGAGCTTTCACACTCTGGATGCCCCTGTCACTGGTCCATAAACAGCTGTACCCTAAGCGACTCTCAGACAGCTTTTGTCTCCAGTGCAGCCTAGAGAGAGCCAGATATTATACACTACAGCAAGTGTCTCTTCTGCTATTTAAAATATTCCATTCTCACCATACCTGCTGGTTTCAATATTCAGAAGTTAAAGCACTGCTGAGCAGGCACCCAGTGGGATTTCAGAGCAGAATGTAAAGAGGAATTACTTGGAAAAAAATAATCCTGCAATGATGGAGTTCTGCAGTCAGAAAATGCTCCAGTTGCAAAGCCCTCTCCCACCAAACGCTGGGGATATGAGAGAAACAAGAAAAAACACAGATGTGCCTGCCCTGCCATCCTCATCATATAAACCTACAAAACACACATTCACAGAGTTGCCTGCAGTATGTGCCAGATAAAAAAACCCACTAATTTAAGTACAATCACAATGCAAGAAAAATAAAACAAGCATGTTGTGTATGTGGATATTCTCTAGCAGATTGCTCTGCTGTCCTCTATCAGACATTGACACACAAAAAAACAAGTGCAAAACAGAAAGAGGAATATTTTGTATTTTATATTCTTTATAACAGGAGCTGGCTTTTTAAAATTTAGTATGCATCCACAGAGACCTAACCACAGCTAGATTCTTCTCTAGTGAGTTTCTTGGGAAAGGACTGACTTAATTTTCCTCATTTGGACTGTGCCAAGCACAGTATGGTCTTAGTCCCAATTGGGGCCTGCAGGCACTGTCACAACATAGTCACCAAACAAGCGGGTTGATGTGCTTAATGCAAAATTCCTCCATTTTAGTAGGCAGCTTGAAAGATGTTGAGAATAAAGCACCACACCAGTGGTAAACATGCCTTGATTGTACTTTTAAAATAAAGCTGCTTACTCCTGGTTTTTATTGCTTACTCCTCCATTCTCTCTCTTGATTCTCTTACTACCTCTGTCTGGGGAGATAGTTTACATTTATTATTTGTTCCAAGAGATGCTTAGCTTTCCCTAAGAACAGCATTAAAGAAGAACTGTGTACAGTGGGACAAAGGGTTAAAATGACCCTTTTCTTTTTTTTTTTCTTTTTTTGCCAGCATTGCTGAACAAAAAGGCTGAATGAAACATTTGCTTTTCAGCCACTAATGACAGGATAAGTGTCAGACGTAACTCAAAAAAGTTCTACCAGAGCTCTCTACAGCTTAAATGTTAAATTTATTCATGTTTGATTCCACCCTCAGAAAGCCAGTTCTCTTCTGTCTTTCATTGTTTATATTAGATATAGTGAGTCATGGAAATAAAGTGACATGAAACCACGTTTACGCTAAGGAAATCATCCCACATCTTTTCAGATTCTCTTTTCTGCTATTTCCGTACCATGCCTCCTATTGAGTCTGCGAGATTGATTACCCAAGCAAGGGCTAAGCATTTATTCTTGACTCCAGTTATTTAGCTGCTCACATTCTCATCTTAGCAGGCCAATTTAGAGGAAACAGATGCATTATCCATCAGTTCCAGAATCAGAATGAGCATATACAGGACTGTCTATCTGACCTGTGCCTTACAAACAACAAAGTGACAGTAATGCTAAGCAAAGATAATGATCTGAAAGTACCATTAGCTGCCTTTGCTCTGTGCGTGTGAGCTGTGGTATCCTACAAGAGATGGCCCTCCCTGCACATAACAGAGCAAGGGCAATCAAACACCTGACTTAAGCACCTCTGGCACTATGAATGCAGGGTAGCACATCCTCCTAAAACTGATGTATTTAAGGTATTAGGTTGACCATAGACTATCAGAAAGAATACATCCTATAAGAGTGAACACATTCTATAGGTCTCAGCCTGGTCAATGTGCAGTGTAAGAACCCCAACTTGCACCCACAGGAACCATCCTACCAACTATTACTGTTACATTTCAACACTAAATGCAGTCTTGAGTCAGCAGTGTATGTCAGCCATGGAGAGTGTGAGGGCTCAGTATGTGAGTATGAGGTTTCTCCTCACTATTTAGCTCCAGCTAAAAGGGTTACAGTTTATGGTTTATGACTGAGTGAAACCTGACAAAGCTTCAAACCACTCACATATGCCCCGTCTTACAAGGATGTCATAAAAAGTTTAATGACATTGCTTTAAACAGGGGTTGGACCAGATGACCTCCAAAAGTCCCTTCCAACATATATTATTCAGAGATTTTAAGACAAAACACATTCTGGTCTCTAAAGCCTTCAAAAAGGGCCCATACCTTGAGGCTTTATTCCTCTGAATTTTCAGGAGGTCAAATGCTGACAGAAATTGGGCATTAGCAATTCCTTTGAAGTCAGTGAAAATTACAGCCCCTCACCCCTTCGGTACGTTTTGGCTTAGAGATTTTAGTGTGACTACTATCACGAAGACAGAGCTTGGTGTAAAAACTCCGGTGTAACTTCTTTGACTCCATCCCTCCCATCCCAGCATACATGCACACACACTCTCCATCCCACATCAGACATGCTTTTTCACCTATGGATCTGCCTTACAAACACTTCCTTTTACAACTACCCCGTGGAATCAGAGCACTGCAATAGGACAAGCACTCTTGAAGTCTGACTCCACATTGCTACCCACCCACTAAGCCAAGAGTTACTAATCATAGGATAATCTCAAAGCTATATATCTTCATGGAAAGGAGCGGGTACACCCTACTAATTACAGCTTTATCAAGAGGCTGGGAACATTTTTACTCAGAACTAGCACCAACACTGATCTCTCTAAATGCAGCAGACGGAAAGAGCTCCCCCTGCTTTCCAATATACAGCATTTGCTGTTGTGAAGCTATTTTAAAGACAGATATGTAACAACAAAATGGGATTAACTAGCAGTTTCAGCATTGTTAATTCCATGCCCAGGCTGCATAAAGTCCAAGCCGATCATTCCAAATTAACTTACCTTTCTGCAAGAGTGGTGTATGACAGTGAATACAATGCATCAAGCTGGAGGAGTCCTTCCTGTACCTTTTAACTGATAGGCCAACATATAATTAAATGAAATCTGTTTACAAGTCTCAAAGTATTTTCAAAGCACTGTTGCAATTACAGTGCTCAAGCAACACATTCTAGTTTCATTTCCACTGCCATCCTTTCATCAGATTTCTGTATGGAAATCCCACTCAGGGTGAATCCCACTCCATGCTGGCCACAGCCCAATGCTCTCACGGCTACTGCTGCCTGTAGCAGCAAGGGATGGAGATGAAGGCCAACAGAGAGATGGGAGAAGACTATTCAAAGTAATTCCAGCATTAAGAGGCAACAAAGGATGCTCTCTCTCCCTGGACTCACTAGGACCTACATCACTGAGACAATGGATATGCTGCCAGCTTCTCAGACAAATTGTTCCCACCAAAGATGCTGCTGCTGTGGTAACTCCACAAGCTCTCACTCAGGGGTTGTTTATTTGCTCAGAACAGGACTTCATGTGGAAGTGTGAGCAGGCTTGCATTTTAGGAGAAGTTGAGAATTGTTAAGAGGTTTCCTCTTATTTCTTTGAACACCTTTGTTCTTTATTTGTTACAGAACACTTAAGAGAACAACTTCATTCATTACTTACAATTGTTCTATCTGTTGAGACACACGAAATAAAATTTGAAAATAAATACAAAAGTTCCATTTTGCTGCTGCTTCTGTCAGTATTCCAGGCTAAACAGAAAAAAACATCATGCAGCTTCTTGCAGCTAGTCACACAGGAACAACAGACTTTATATCAGGAGATGCAAACTTTTATCAGTGCCACTTTACCAACTGCCTTCATAGCTTCATTTTTATTTCTGTACCTTGGGTTCTTTTATTTATAAAACCCGAACACCATCCTTAGAGGTCTACCTCAACTGTTTAAAAGTAGTTATAAACCAAGTTTGCTCTGATTTCTATTGAGGCTAATTGTTTTTTTTAACATGGTATTTACTACTGTCCTGAAAGAATGAAGACCAAACAAGTCCTGAACAGTAATAAAGCTCTATGTATGCACCAGACCCCAAATGCAATTTTCTCCTGAATGTGCTACAAAATCGAAGTCTTCTTCCGGTCCTGTGAAATGGTAATGTGCATAGAATCCTAGAATTTGCTGAGTTGGAAGGGACCCAATAGGATCAGCATGTTTGATTTACTGATTTAATAATAATGCAACCAATGGACAAACAAAACGTTTGTTTGTGTTGTTTCCAGGAAAGGCAACACAGGAAGTAATTGCCAATGATCTCATTAGTCACATTCAGCTACAGTCCTGCAGAAATAGCCCTGAACAATCTTCAGGGACAGTAAATAACCCTTTTCTTTGGTCATTATGTATCAGCGAGGGAAAAGCCTATACACCTAAAGCCAATTCTAGAACAGGTTTTCAAAACCCATTTTTTGAATCACTAAAGATAATGCCAAAAAACCCCAAACCTAAAATCAGTAAAACAACCTAATATGGATCTGGGAAAAATGTCAAGTGCTTTCTATGTATTTTCAGTGCATAATTAATACTATGCAGAACTTCCTCTGCAGCTGGGATACACTGTGACATCTTTGAAAAGATAAACACGCGAACTGAGGTTTTATTAAGTCTTGTTTAAAAAGTACTGTAATGAAACAAGAAAATTTAAAGGTTAAAGGTTGAACTTTACTCTTAATTCTGACGTAAAATAAAAATACTTGCTCTTGCTGTTGATTTCACCTTCTACTGCATAAAAGGCGAAGGCTGGACATGTACTGGTCTTGTTTTGATTTGGCTGTGGGTCTTGATGCCACAGATGTTCCTACCCACAGGTACAACACCAGGCACAACACCTGGTTCACACATCAGCATATCCATCCATCCACCCTCCATGGGATGGACAGGAACTGTTCTAACACCACCTCACACTGCACAATGTCCCCCACATGCTTCACTAGTTCACAACCTTCAGTCACCCCTCTAGTGACTTCAGGCTCTCAGGCAAGTCTTCAATCCTCCCAAACACGATCACTTCCATTTCCACTTGCCTATTTCAGACCACAAACAGGGGGATTTATAGTCTGACCACCTCGCCAGTAGATAAAGCAACATGGTCCATGATGAGGGTTTTGTTATACCGCTGTACAGACACAATTACCAGTGTTAACAGTGTCAGTTATTCCACAACGCTTGTGCTTGAGTGTACATTACTTACAGAAACTTCTTGTCTCATATGTTCTTTTACAGTTTTATTATTTTCTATTAAAATTGGATTTTTTTGGACATTCATAAGGTTGTGATGTTGTAGGACAGGTGAAACGGCAGTACATCAAATGGAGGTGAAATTCTTTTTTAAATTACCCCAGAGGAAACTGAGCAAGCTCAACAGAGATCCCATGAGATCTTAATGATCAGTAGACTCAGTCAAGAAGATCAGTTCTACAATCTATGGGAGAGATCAATTCATCAGGAAAATGTATGTCATTTCTAATCCAAGGCACTCCTGTGAGAGCCCTTTCAACCATCTGCCTTTAAGACTAGAATCATGAAACTCATGAGGAATGAAAGTAAGAACACCTACAGAGCCTGCACATGACAACAGGAGGAAGCAGCCAATTAGCGTATTGGTGCAGTGATCTAAATTACAGCTAAGCCTGCAGAGGCTATAAAGGATGCTACATCATGTCACTAATGACTTATGGGGATAGGAAGGCAGCTCAGGAAAACTCCTGAGAGGCAAGAGCTGGGATGTACTGAGACGATACAAAAACACAAGAGAAATTGCACCCACACCTTGCTTCAAAAGCCTGCTTCTCAGCAGAAGAGACTCCCTTTGCCCTTCTTTTTTCCCTCCTCAACACTTCTCAATGTCCCACAGCTTTGTAATCCCTCAGGAACCCTGTGTTACACAGCTCTACCATCCCTAAGGAAGATGGTATTCCCTTCACACACCCATCAAAACCATGTCTGCAGGGAAATGCTTCTGGGGGACAAGCAGCGCTTTCCAGCTTTTCTTGGAGCTAGCAACTGGTTATGCAGCAAGAATATACTCTTTTCATTAAGAGAAAAACTCTGGTACTGATCTGACCAGGTTTTGATTTGTTCCTTGGTGTACCATTATTGCTGGACACAGGCAACTATTTCAAAGAGGCATAAAAACAATTATGTGCTTGGTATGCAAGTTCCAGAAACACCTATTGCTATCTTTTTTTTTTCACACATCAGCTTTTACTGTAACAAGGCCTTGAGTTAGAGGAAGGGGAAAAAAAGAGAAAAAAAAAAATCAATAAGGGTCACTGAAACTGTACTACAGCCACATGAAATACCACATTCCACCGCCAGCAGTGTCACACTAATAAAACAAACCACTGCCTATTAAATCCAATCTGTAATCAACACAATGGTCACTGTTCTGCTTACACTTAATTCTATGCAATCACTCATTTTCATGTGTGAGCTCTGGAGTATGTATCTGACCTGAAACACAGTGAAGGTGTCTGTGCACACAGGTAGGACTCTGCAATCAGTAGCGGTCAATCATCAGGTACTTGAAAAGAGAGAACTATGGCCAAAAGTGGAAAATAAAGACCACAGATTTGTAGGGATTATTTTACTCTTGCTAAACCTGCTCCATTTTTCAGCAGATCCCCTTCAATTAACCCCAAGTTCTAGATCTTCAATCCAAAATATCACTGTGGAACCCCTACAACTCTCCAGGGATGATCCCTTCAAAGTATGAAACACCTGCTGCCCAGTCACTAATTGCAACCAACCCATTAATGCAAAATGATACATGCAATTGCCATATGCAAAAACATCTCTCATCCATTACATTCTAACACTGAGGCATCAGGACTATATGAAGAATTACAATTACATTTCTAGAGTACAGTCAGTGACCATGAAAGCATTGGCATAATATTCCACAAGTAGGATCCTGCAGCTGGGTGGGGCAAGGAAGGCAATGAATGTATGTGTATGAGTGAAGGAGTCAACTATAGGTTGATGGCAGTGATAAAAAACCAGAGACTTATGTTTCCACTTTTAGTAAGACATTGACAGGAAATTCTAATCAAAAGCTTTAAACTTTACCTTCTTCAAATATTTTCTTAAAACCCAGGTTTACATTTACCACTGAGATACTAATAAAGAATAGTTCTAAAGAATACAGAGAGATGTAAGGATCCCTAGCATTGGCTCTGCACTCACATCAGTGCTGTCTGGAGAGCAGCCTCTGCCTGTCCTCAAGCCACCTGGAAGCCACACCACGGTAAGGCTAACCATGTACAGCTCTGTGCCACGCTGAACTTGCCCACAAAGATTTCACACAGGAAGCAGTGCCACCCAGCTGGCTTTGCCATAAACCAGTGCACAGGTGAGCCGCAAGAAGGCAGTGCAGCAAGTGCTGTGCATCTAATGTTTCAGATTATGACCATGCACAAAACAAGCTACAAATAAAAGCCATGTTAATTTTGACTCCCATGCTTGTTGCAGTAGAACATCAGTATCTGACTAATTTCAAGCTCTACTTGAAACACAGGAAAATCACAAGCCGTTCTGATAAGCAGAACAAAGAAGAGGCTTGGCCCTCCAGAGAGGTTCTGAATATGTATGTTCTGAGGGATTCTGCATGGAAGTGAGGGGTTAACACAAGGAGAACCTTCTCAAAAATTATGTCCAAAATGGCATGGAAAAAAGGTTTTCAAATTAAAACATAATGGGAAGTAACATAACTTCAGTGAATGATAATGTTCTTAAACTTTTAAGATTCTTTTCATTCCAGAGGATCCAAATATGAACAACTTGTGATCTACAAAAAGTAAGAATGCAGACGCTGAAACTTTTAAGATTCTTTTCATTCCAGAGGATCCAAATATGAACAACTTGTGATCTACAAAAAGTAAGAATGCAGACGCTGTCTTGTTGAGTGATTGCAGCAAGTTAATACTGCAGGCAGCATTACCTGATCCAGAGATGAAGCAAAGATACAGGTTTCCACTACTGAGAGCAGCACTGGTCTATGCAAAACTGTCACCGATAGGATCAGGAAGGCAAGTGAATAAGAGATTTTCCACTCCTGCAAAAGACTCAGGGTTACTGGCAGAGAAGCTCTGTGAGGATTATTTGCAGAATTCATGTCTGTCTCTCGTTTCAACACTGTAAGTTTAAAATCAACCTGGGACTTTTTATGCATTTCTGCATAAAATAGAGAGAGAGGAAGAGACCTGATACTGGAAAGATAACTATGCATTTTTTAGTTGAGGAACTGGCTGTTGCTGTACAGTACAGTAACAGAGGTGCATTAAATAGCCCTATTTATATACTTTCTAACTACAGTATTCAACTATATAAAGAGCAGGTAAGCACAATTTTAGTATTCAAATGAGTATATGACTGAGTGAAATAATTCTTATGTCTCTCCATGAATAAGATGAGTAAGAGCTGCAGATTTACCCTGTACTAGAAAAGTAACTCCTCATTCTGTGAAATAGCTTCCTGTAAATGCAAGAGAGGGAAAAGGTAATAATCAGCAATTCATATGAAATGCAAGCTATCTTACAGCCAGTGAACCCACAGCAGACTTTGAAACACAAGATGTATCAAGCCTAATGTCACAAACAAATCCCAGCATAGATAATTATACAGCAACAATGTCATACACTCAAAGCCAGTCAACCCCCAATGACTGCCAGTGGGCGCTGAACTTTAATCTTCGGCATCAAAGCACCAGCCCTGGTTCGGCTGAGTTAAATGAGTAATTCTTTTAGCTGGAACTAGTAGCAGTCTCTTCTTTGATAGTCAGATCAGCCAACTGAGAAATCACACGATGGGATTCATCAGCATGTTACACCTCCAGTAGTTCCAACTGGAAAGAGCATCTTTGTTTCCTGCCCTAAGCTACAGGGCAGCCTTGCTGTTAAGCAGCTCCTGTCTTTCTCCCAAAGCTGGTTGCACTTCAGCTGCAAATCAATGACTGTTCTGCATACTTTTTATATTACACGGTTTAAAAAAAAAAAAAAGAAAGAAAAAAGAATAAAAGTAAAAAATTACAGAAATTGATTCAGTACCCCAGTCAAATACTGCCAATAAAAAATTGATTTGCCCAATTAATTCCTACTATGAAATTACTAATTCCTGAAATGCTAGTAGTGTAATGTACCAGGAGCACTCTGGTAAATTCTACACCACCCATTGGTTAGAAAGCAAAAGTAAGGTTTTAAACATTTCTGCATTTTATACGCTGATTAAACTTTAATTACAATTAATTTTTACAGTAGTCATTAAAGGCTGGATTTTTTTAAACCAAGAATTCTCACGTCATAGGTCTCTCAGTAAATTATAGGATAAGCACCTTAAGTGATTATGCATGCATGCAAATGTCCATACTATTTTTAAAGATAGTGGTGCAATTCATTAGACTAATATAATTTGAATCCCTTTAAAATGTAGTGATTAAAGTATGTTAGATTCTGAGATGGGAATTTGTCTGTGTAACTGACTACTTTAACCTGTATGCACACATTAAAACACAACACAGACACTACGTTTTCTCATATTCATAAACAGTCCAGTGAGCCAATCTTAAACAATAGTAATTTTTACCAAAGATACAAAGAAGCAGGTTCTGGAGTTCACCAAAATGCCCAAGACAAGGGGAACTCCAATTCTGTCCATCCATTAGACCCCTAATCAATTGGCCTGAAAAATCAAAATGGATACCTACCTGTACCTTTCAATCCCTAAATATCCTTGCAAATCCAGCTCTTACTTTACACATCCTGGCTATGCAGGGATGGTGCTGCTTTACTGGGTATTTTCCCTCCACCCCATCTAACTGCTCCCTGACAAGAAGACATTAACATCTAACATACACCACTATGCCCTCGTTGCAATAGATTTGCACTAAAGCTTTTGCTTCTGCAGATGAACTTCACCAATTCCCACATTTCAGATGGCTGAAAAAACTACACACCCTCAGGCCCCAACAACCCCATCACAAGGATCATACAAGAACTTGGACCTTTGGTGGACTTTGGCTGAAAAAAAGAAAACACCCAAACCCATACCCACCCATGACAAACCCAACACTACATTTTTAGTAATGTTGCCTGCTATCAGTACAGCCAGTGTAACAACTGGACCACAGCTGCAGGGAACAAAGAATTCAGCTCTAGGCAGGGTCAAGAACAAGTTGCAGCCTTTACAAATTAGAGGACATGGTAATGCTGCTCTGAACAGCTCTTTACACACATTAAAACCTGTACCTAATAGCTGCAATATATTGTTAGCAGTAGTTCTTTTACTTGTGCATTTGTTTCAGACATAGCACACCAGAAAGAAAAGATCATTTGGAAGAACAGAGTTTCAGCATGTGGTTCTCACAGCCATCCCGTTCAGCAGCATCTCCTCCTGCAGGAATGTGTATAGAGACCAGAACCCACACCCAACCACAACCGGAACAGGAGGAATGCAGGGGCTTTCTGAGGCAAATACTGGATTGGAAAACCTGCACATTCAGTTTTCATTACATCATCACTACATATTTACATAAAAACAGGATATACATATTTCCATGTACTTGCTGGAATTATATAAAAAAAATAAATCAAAATCTCCAAGTGCAATCAACACCAGAATGTCACAGGCCTTATATCAACCTTATTTAACAATTACATTTAGAAATTGATGAAAAAACCGCACCAGAGCCTCAGCTCAGTAGCTATAGCAACGTGCTTAGCTTCTCAGAAGAATCAAATAAGATAACCTGCCCTAAAATAGATGCAAAATAGCTGTCACTGCACATGTGTGGTTTCAGAGACAGAACACAACCATAAAAATTATTTTTTTTCAAATCACAAGGCTCCCTTTTACAGAAATCAAAAACCTACCCTACAGGCAGTGGGTGAGAATTGAGTTTAATTCCTTTACTCTCAGTGTTTTAAAAGCTAAATCATTTATCTCAATGCTTAATTGTGCCTTTTAACAAATTAGACTTCACTGGAAATCATTATCTGTTTCCCCCCTTCTTGTTACAATTCAAAGGCAGCATCTGTTAAAGAGCAAAAATGAACCATTTTCCCCTCATTACACAAAGAGTAAAAAGTCATCCCAAGTTCACATTACTTCAGAAGGTAATTTCTGTTCATCAGAACAATTTGGTATGTGTTCATTCCTTTGCATCCAGTTTTGCAGGCTAATTTCCTCAAATATTTAGACTTAATTTGGTTTGTAACTATTAACTACGATTACAGAAGCCACATGTTCCTCTAAGTTAGCATTCCATGCCAGCACTGTTAAAAATATCTTTGTTATATTGTGTGATCATGTATTCCTCATAAAGCATTACAGCAAGAAAAACAAAACGCAGCAGTTCCCAGAGCCCTCGTGGGCCACTGGGCTGCTCCATGTCGTGGAGCGCAGGAGAAGCTGTCCTGCTCAGGCAGCTCGTCCTGCGCTCCAGCGAAGGGCTGGTCCAGAGGGGACACTCAGAGGAAGGCTCCCAGCCACGGCCGCATCCTGGATGAGACCCCGGCTGCCCCAGCGGCTGTGCCGCCGCTCCTGCACTGCTGCCCAGCTGTCGAGAGCAAGGCTGTGCGGAGAACAGCCACTGGCACGGCAGCAGGGACCACCCCCGGAGCGCAGCTCTCCGCATGAACCGGAGCAAAAGCCATCCTGCCCCTTCCCAAGGACCCCCTTCCCTCCGCACTCCGCTGCCGTAGCCGTGACAGGGCCCCTTCGGCAGAGCGCTGCTCCAGCAGCTTTCCGGGAACAGCGCTGCTCCAGTTTGGATTAAACCTCCCTGTGCTACAATTAAGACCGCAGAAAGAGAAAGCCCAGACATTAATTCTGCACTGCAAGAGATCAAGTCGAGGCAATTAACAATAAAGTATTAATACTGCAAGCCAGTGTTTAATTTGTGGTCTCATTTGCAGCAGAAAAAGGAGTTATAAACAAGTCAACTGGAAACAAAAATGTCAGTGCTAACTTGGAATTTGAGCTCAATAAAAAGCCTCACATAATGGCAAAACCAAGAGAGTTTAGGAGAACTATAATAAACAGAAGCATTCTATTTGTTAAACAAAAACTTTTACAGTGTAAACAGTGGCTCCTTGAGATGGGCTCTTCCCTTATTCTGCTTACGTTCGTAGACAAGCAGAACAGAGTCTGCACACAAAGCTTTGTTCTGATTTAGAAGTTTGATAACCTGTCTTAATTTTATCTTTGTACAAGTTTATAGACACTATGGCACAAGAAGAATTAATAAAAGTGATCACAGGTTACACAGAATGCTCTACCTGCTCTAGAAAGCACATGCATTAATTTTTTGTTTTCAGAGAGACACATCTTTCCTATCTCCTACAAGCATATCATGGAGCATGTTTACCAGTATGACACCCAGAAGTCTAAATCTGTAATTTCCGTGCCTTTAACAGAAATAATATAGCTCACTTCACAAATTCAATTTACTGCTCTGAATTTCAAGATAAGCCATATTTAGGCTAAAAAAAATGTAAAAAATTTATTTAAAATATTTTTTAAAATGTCTTCATTTCTCTTCCATATGAATTTAGACTTGCTCAATTCATGACATTCAATGTACAATCCTGTAATAAGGAAATACAAAATAATGTAGTGCAGACTGCTTCATCCCTTTGGAAACAAAGTTCAAAGAACAGTCAAGCAAAAACTGGAAGTAAACAGCATTATAATAAGCCATTTCACCTCACTGGTAAGAGTTTGGGCTTAGTTACCCAGCAGTTTGGATTCCAGTGTGCAGTTCTGCTCTTACTAAAGCAGCATCCATCACTACAATTCAGTGTAAGGCTTCATAGTATTGAAGGATAATCCCCAATAGGTAGAAAAAGAGGAACACTTATTTACTGTTGCAATATAACCCACATACAGACTTTGCAACTTACATCCAGGAGCTCCCACCCCATCTTGGATTTTATGAAAGGCTTTCATTTGGTTCACCCAATTTAAAGAATCTCATAAACATTTTTTGTTCATTTGGACAGCTCATTTTATCATGTCAGACAAACACTACAAGTGGGACGTGAATCCATTTAACAGCATGGAGGAAACGACATCCAGTTACTTGCAATGAATGCTCTCTATGCCTGAACTTCTGTATCCCAGCTATTCTAGTTAGGTCAGCTGGCTGTGAAAAACAAAGTTTGATAGGGCAGATTGGCAGCATTGCCACGGTCAAATCAGTGGTTAATGCTAACCCTAAGTTAGACAAAGGTCCTTTTAAAGTTGCCATTGATTTTTAATTAAAATATTAATTTACCTGGACGCAAGGTACCAATAAAATACCTATTGTTGGCATTACAATTGTGGAAGTATCAGAAGCCTTGTGGGAGCCTGGTCTTAGCAGACAAGTAGTTCCAACCCTTGCAGAATTCCAATGGAAACAAACAGGCTGGGGTTTAATGCTGAGTAACTGTGCCAGCAGGGGTCCAGAAACCCCACGGTTTCTAATGGACCATTATCTTCTGAGGATGTATTATTGCTATCATCTGCTGGCATCAGCCAGTCTCTTTCTTGATAGAAATCCGGTATTTTCAGAAGAGGCCTTTTCCTGCCTGGCTATGTTGTGCTGCAACAGGGCAGTATCTTGGAACTCTGAGGGAGCTGTGCAGCCCCTGATTTACCCAAGAGGAGCGGGGGCCGTGCGCTCTGACCCTCACAGCCAGCAGCTCCGGAGCTCCCATCAGCACCACGGGTGTGCTGTGCACCCACTGCTCGTGTGGGAAACCCAGCAGGGTCTGACACAGCACTGCGCATCAGCAAAGAAGGGGAAGCACATCTGTAAGAGCAGGGGACATATCTGGGATTTCCAGCTGTCAGGAATTCCACAAACAGATGCAAAACCCTCTTTAAGAAGGACTTACCACAAGTTTAATTAGATATCTGTTGAAAGCGAATAATGCTGATAACTGCAGCATTTGAGCATTTTCATGCAACGGTCAGCAAAACCTGTCCTATTTTCATAATGCACAAAGAAAAAAAAGAGAGTCCATTTCATTACAAAGGTTAATCTACACTTTCTGCTATATGTAACAGAGATCAAAAGATAAAGAGGTGGTATATGACTAAAAAGAGGGATTTTTTTTTTTCAGGAGCTGGAGGTGGTACATGTTATCCAAGACTTACATAAGGAGTTCCATGTGACTGTGTGGCTGTTGCAGAAAAACCCTGCAACCAAATCTGGTTTTGGATAACTTCAAACATTAGCTCTGTATTTGGAACTTTTCAACACACGTCAAATAAAACAGAATTAATTTCATCAGCACTGAGTGAACACAGGAAGCAACTTCATATCCCACTCAGATTCTAAACTGTATGGCAATTTTTGAAGTCTCCTTCTCTTTAAGGGAAGCATTAGGATTCAGTGACCTGCACTCTGGGAAAACTGTGGGTGGGTTTCCAGTTAAACACACGAATAAATTCAAAGCATTTATAATTTTACTTTCCACTTCAGTTTTCCCAGGGCCATGAGAAAAGGGGATTTTAAGACAAAACTCTGCATCCATAAGGCTAAATGGTTTCAGTATCTTAAACTGTAGTGATGTTTCAGCTGAAATACAGATGGCACAGCTATAAATTTTAGAAGTCTTTAAAGACCATTGTACAATCTTCAAAGATCCTTGTGTCCAGAATTTGTATGGACTTCAGTATGTCGTGATTTGGCTCTTCAGTCTTGTGTAAGCAGCTTTACAGAACTAATAATAATAATAACTATTATTATTATTATTATTATTTTAAAAGTCTCAGGAGCATTGGTGGAAAAAGAATTAATCTTGATTGAATATGGGTTTTTTTCCATCCCTCGCTTGACACCTCTCAATCAATGTCAACAGTATTGCAATTGATCTAATTTCATGTCAGTCACTTCAACTATTACTCGAAGATTTTTTTCATATATACTTCCTCAAGTGGAAACATGGGCAAGGCAGTCTTTGGGATTTGGTTTTTTAAAGGTCAAGAAACAAATGATAGCAATCATTCACACTCATGATCAATTTTAGCATCACTAATACACACGAGAAAAAAACTACAAAACATTTATTCCTGATCCCTCCTTCTCTCCCCTTCTTTTACTTAAGTGTTGCAACAGTTGTCTTTACTAAAGCATTGGGAATCTTCAATACTTGCAAATAGCCATGGACTTGCACCTCAAAACCATTTTGGAAAGCCCTGCATCTTGCTCTTTAGCCCTTCCCTAAGCTGTTGTTGGAATATATGTCAAAACCAATATTCTAGATGAGCTGCCAAATGATAAACACAGCTACATTAATCAGTTCTGGTTTCCCTAATTCAGGCAAAATGCAGTCTGAGGTCACGACACACTTTCAGCTGGGAGAAAAAACAAGACCAACCCAGAATTCCTAGAAGACTGATTGACCTCCTGGAGTCTGGCCCCAACCAAGTACAAGTCAACAGGGGTTTAAAAAAGAAGCGTGAACCTATAAAATTAAATTAATGCATCTTCAGAAGAGTACTGTTGAAATAAATTTCAAATTTCATAATTGAAGGTACTGTTTCCATGGATCAGATAATTTTGAATTTACCTTTTCCTTTACAGTTAATGGGTTTATAGCAAAAAACTCAATTACATGAGGAAAGAGGTAGTTTCTTTTGCAGATCCAGATACTAATGACAGGTGTACAAGAACAATGGGCAGTTGTACCTAGATACATTTGATGTGATATATTTTTACAAGTTGGGAAATTTTAAGACATTTCTTCCTAAATATAGAGCACAACCAACCAAGTACAAGGACAGTTAAATTTTTAACATATCTTTCCTATGGAGTACTTCATCTGCTTGAAATCTTCACGGTTTAACAAGGAGGCTATTTTCTGCAAAACTTAATCTATTTATCAGTTAAATATGAGCCCTCTTGTTAGAAATTCAATAGATAACCAGGCCCTGTAATTTTACAGTAATGTATTTTAACATATTCTACAGCTAAAGACAGATTATCTTATGCTTCATGTTAAAAATAGATTTGTTTGATATTAATCTTTCGGCTGTGCTACAGCACCAATTGTGCTGCTGACCTTGCCATTATTACAATAACATGTCAGTCCTTGGACTTTCTCCCTGCTGAGAGTCCAACTGTGTACACTGGTTTGTTCAAAACATATTGCTGAGAGGAAAAAACCACACTTTTCCCTCCATAAGATAATAGACAAATGTAATCCAGAGCAGTCAATTGTCTGAACAGCATTTCTTCCAGAGCACATTGCGCAGAATTAAATTTTCAGGCAATTAACATCAGGCATTGGTTGTACTTTCAGCAATTCCTACAGAGTTTTCATCCTTCTAACAGGCAAGGACTTGGCACAGTCTTCTCTTCCTGCTCAGTACAGCCTCTCTCTTAGACAAGCAGATGCATCTTCATAATAAATCAGTTTACGTTGTTAAATGTATTTGTTTCATTATAATCAGACTATAATTTTTCCCACCAAAATGAAGTTAAAAATATTCAAGTTTAGATCAAAAGACCAACTGCAAATTCTTCAATCACTTGAGGAACACTATCTATCTTCACAGAACTCTTCATTTCAAATGTTACTGAAAGCATTTTAAAATGGTTTGACAGATCATTTACCCTGTTTTTATAGACAAGAAGGAGTTTGCAAGATTCTGTCCAGAAACCACTGCTCTTGCATCAGTACCCATCAACAACTGAAAGTTTAAGAAATTAGTTAGTTACAAAAATGATTCCATAGTGCAGTAAAACTAAACAAGGCTGTTTAACGTGAAATCTACTGCAGACTGGAGAAGGCTACATATGTAAATCAAGTCCTTTCCTTAACAACATCAAAACACAGAAGGATGTTTACACCAAGCAGTTTGTTTTGGTTTTTTGGGTTTGCCTTACAGGAAGGAATTCATACCTGTTTTTAAGACTACCGTTTCTTAAAAGAAGGATGGGCTTGTATTTTCAGTTAATTGACTGCATATGTGCTATTACTATGTGAAAGTAATTCTTCTCTGTAATGACTGGCCAAATAAATCTTAACAGTTGAATTTGCAAATCAGTTTCTTGATGTCAACAGCTTTGTCATGTCAATAAATACAGCACTAAGCCAGGAGCAATGACTATTAGGCATCTCTGCTGACACTTGAGTATAGCTACATAACTTGCCTAAAACCATCAGGCAAGATTTACACTCAGCAGTCAAGAACAAAAAGGACCTAATACATCACAGCTGTCATCAGGTAAATGAGGAGAATCCAGCATGTCTTGAACAAAAAAAACCCAACCAAAACAAATCAAAGAAGAGAAACATTCCCTTTTGAATTGCAGGAATACAATCCGTAATCATAAACATTTTCAGTAAAGTGGCCAGCAAATGTTGAGAAAGCAACTTTGAATTCTGAATTAGTGAGGTGATTTGATGAAAGCTTACTGTTTTTCTCCAAATTAATGTAGTTAAGCACAACTGCTGGCTCTCAGCTGTGCTCAAATGGATGAGTTCCAACACAGCGCTGTCATCCCACCACTGAAATTAGGCATCCCAGCATCCCACCTCTGGCAGTACAAACCACTGTGATATTCACAACACGATGCAAACTGTTTCCTCAACATCATGTCAACAGGTTTTAGCACGGATGCGTCAAAGTCTCACACTGAAACTTAGCATCAGAACAAAGTTTTGTATGTTAGTCTCCTGTGGCAAATTAAGAGTTAATACTTATTCTGGAAGAAAGCCCTGGAACTGAAAAATACTCCATTTTAAATAGCCTTAATCTGTCAGCAGTAGACAAAGTCAAAATTCATTTTCATCTAAAAATGTCTCTCAGATTCTGTAAGTACCATACTATGCACATAAGCTATGGTACCTGTCACATCAAGAGCTGGTATTAATATTCATGTAATTCCTTACTTTTATGTTCCAATGGTGTTGCCTTGAAGGCAGACGGATTAAAACACATCAGTATCTTGAATAAAACCTTCTCCATAGGCAGAGGGTAGTACCATTACTTAAGAGTATGTGGTGCTAAAGCAACATACTATGTCCTACAGAGAAGATAAAGATGCTGAGCCAATGCTGTGGATCTCATAATTTATGTGTACAAAGAAAAGCTCAGCACAGTGCTCACTACTGTGACAAGTTCTTTTGAATTTGATTAAATCCTCTGGAAGAGTAAGCAGCATGCTCACTCCAAGTGCAAAGCATTACTGTAGACACCTGATATAATGACATACTGAAATGGAAAGATGAAAAGATCAGGGGCACACACAGAGTGCTAGGAAACAAGTTGTCTTCCCAAGACATGCATAAATGCTTTAAATATATGTGGTTTTCCAATATAATCAGATTTCTAATTCTTCAATAAATGTAGGCTTAGGAGGACCTATAAGAGGGGTGCAAATCACATGGGGTTTGTTTGTTTGTTTGTTTGTTTTGGTTTTTTGGGTTTGTTGTTGGGGTTTTTTTTGGTTTGTTTTCGCCTGAGAAAGACTCAATAAGAGCACTTAAAAGCTTTGGGCATTTGTATCTGAAAATGAATAAAGGAGTAGACTGCTTCTCAATGCTTAAAGCAGAAAACCAACACGTGTAAGAAAGTAAATTTAACTGGTTAACCATTATAAAGCTGTAGTTCAGACAAGGAAAACTTGAAACCGAGTTGCACAGAGCAGAGACCAATAAGCTCTAAAGCATGCCTGCTAGGGAAAGGCAAATGTCCCTACGAAGAAACAAGAGACTCTGGGTTCTGTCTCAGATAATTCACCTTCCAATTAATGAGTGTGCCAGAAAAGATGGAGCTGCAGCAAGACACCTCAGGGACTGTTCCAGGGTACAATCAAATTTAGACTGGCTTATGAATATACAGAGAGTAAACTTCTTGTATCTACAACCCACACACATTACTGAAGAATTCCAATGATTTCATGCTTGTACAGCTCTCTCCAGGATCTGAGCTGTGAATGTGAAGGAGAAGAATCCCTAACTTTGACTGCCAGATGGATGGGTTATGCCTCACTGATACCCTGGGTGCTCCTGACAATCTGCCTGTGCTGTCTACCTGCTCCTTAACAACTATTTCCTCCAAGTCAAATACAGCCAGGTATTTAAGTCAGCTCTCTATTTCAAAAACATAACTGTCCATCTGCTCAGGCAGCTGAGTAACCTGACTGTAATACCTGCTATGGATGCAGTTTTATTGTTACAGCACCAAAGAAAGAGAGAAAAGTGTCAAAAGATCTTTGCTAGTGCTTTTCAAACCACACATCTGAGCAATGATGTTTATATTCAGCCTAATAATTTGAGACTGAAGAACCAGTGTCCAACTTGCAGCAATACCATATTGAATTTCACTACCAGATCGTTCTGTGTGTTTTCAGGTTAGAAGTGGCCACTTGACTTTTCCAGGATCAGACGTCCATGATAAGTGAACGGTGCCTAACCCAGAGGACCAGAGCTCCTTATCACGACTGCTCCCTCCACACAAATCAAAGTGAAGTCCTGTCAGTACAAGCCTGAGCCATGTCAGCACCATGCAATGATTCACTCCAGCGCTGGCTGTCAGCCACCAGGCTGGAATGGAAAACATGCAAAACCTTTTTATTCTAGTAATACCATTGTATACTCTTCTCTTCCTGATGCACAAACATCCAACTAATTATAGCTATAGCACACAATGACAACGAAAGACAATTTAAAGAGCTCTTCTATTTATCCTTAAATTCCTCAGTTTATTTGGAAAGGAAACAGGAACTGATATTGTCAATTACATTTTCCAAAAGCAGTACATTGCATCAAGTATGTTCTGTACATTAAATAAACACATGTTCAATTTACTTTAAATATTTCACTGTTCAGGGGCTGAAGGCCTCTTTTTAGAAAGCAGAATTGTACAAATAAAATGCATACAGAAAGATTATGCTATTTATTGACTTAAAGGTTGGAGTAACTTTTGGACATCTATTATAAAAAAAGTATGTACCTTATAGCTATTTTCCACTACGCAATAGAAAAGTCAAATGCACTGGTAAAATCAGAACACCTGTCCTATAAAAATATAATTCAAAATAAATACTTCATATCCTGCCTGCCTTTTTGCAAGCTAAAAGGACTAGAAGTAGTGTCAATATTCTTACTTCTAATGAAAAACGCTTGTTCCATGTAACATGAAAGCATTTTATGATGCAATAATACATCCTTAAGTAACAGCCATGAGCAGTTTTAGACTGAGAAATGCAGTGAATTGGTGTCATTTCAGTGAGATAATTAATTGTCTACCTAATACAGGCATGCGCTCTAGATCCAGAAGTCAGACACATGATCTAACAAAGGAGTATTCTTACACAATTATAAGAATATCAAACCCGAAGTGTTTATCCTATACCCTATATGCACCCTCCTGAGACAGGGCTGCTTCCAAAACTGTATTGAGTAAACTGCCACAGAACTATAAAGCAACACCTGAAATGTCTTCATGTAACTTCTCATGTTTACACAAGCACAAATCTCAAAGCAGGAACTTGTTTCTTAGACCTTATCAACACATGAAAATATTCCCAGAAGATTTCTTGCAGCATATGGCTGGATGCCTGCTCTGGCAAAACATCATCTTGCTGCCACTGTAACTTCCAGCAGAGATTTCATTCCCTTAACTGGGATCCAGAAGCAAGCCACATCCTTCTGGCTCATTCAGTCCAGCAATCCCTTTGTGCAGCTGAGGGGTCCTTACCCTCCCAGCCATATCCAGGAATCCTAATCCCAGCCCTGGGCTCACAGCAGTAGGAGGAAGCAGAGTTATGCAAACCCTAAGTGCAAACGCAGGTATCTGTGCACTGCTGAGCTGGCCCCAGCCCCAGAGCAGCCAAAGCACAGCAGCCACCCTCGGCCACCCGCTTCGGACAGACACACGCACAGCCCAGAAGACACAAGGATTTCCCTCCTGCATCCTGCTCCCACAGCCTTTGTGGAATGGACGTTGGGAAGTGCTGTCGAGGTGAAGATCCTAGAGTGGCTTGGCTCATGTTGAGAGGGGAGAGGAAGCCTAATTGCTGGTGCAAACACACCCTGAGGCTTCGTTCCCAGCACCTTGCCCTGAGCAAGAGCAAGCCCTGCGTCGCAAGTAATTAATACCCTAAGGAAATCTGCAGTGGACTCCGTCACAGCTCTGCTCTGCATTTCCCTCATTAACACCAACTTCCACTGACTTTCAGGGAGTGGGTAAGTAGTTCCAATACTCCCATGTTTCTAAGAGACAAAGAACCAATAGAAAATTCTCAATTATGCCTGGCTAAACATAAAGAATTGCCCAGATAAACTAAGACCCAGGTAATCTAGCTAAGATAAGATGCTTTTGGATTCCAGCATTATGGAACAGTCTGCCTGAAAGTGTTATACAAAAGCCAAATGACAATTATTTTATTTTAACTAAGTTTCTCAGGAAACAATTCAAACATTCGTATCTGCACTGGATTACAGCTGTTTCAAGAACTGAGGAATGATTTGACACAGGCAATTGTATCAAATCACTACAATTAATTTGGACACTGGGCAAGGTGGGAGTTTTAAAAAAAAAAGGCCAAAGCCTGACCTTTACTGGTTCAAGAAGTTTTCTGAGAATCCTGAACTGTATTAAGATGAAAGCAACCCAAGAGCTGTCAACATCTTCAATATAATAGAAAAAATACAATTAGCACTACATCTCAACCGCTCAGTGAGACAACAAACACAACAGTGTTATGTGAGAGTTTATGTACTCATGGGTTGACACAGGGACTCCTAGGTTAGGTCTGGTCCAGTGACAGCAGATGAAAGATTAAATCATGAACACGTAACACACTCATACTGAAGAGAAACTATGTGTAGTGGATTTCTCCTTTTAATATCTCCTTATAACCCGCTGCTTCAGTTTAAGCATAAGTAGCTATATAATTACAGACTATGGCAAATACATTAAATTTACGTTAAATCATATATGTATATTTTTTACCAAAGTAAGCTGTTATTACAATAAAAATGAAACATGAAAATATTTTCTATAAAAACTTTTAGACTATTTGGCTTTTTTGCTATTTAGTAATTTTGTTTGGGAAATATCTACATGCAAAAAAAGGGCCTTCAACACGTATAATTATGTGTCTTATTGAAAAATGTTACCTCCATTGCAGTTGTGAGCACATTCAAAGCATTTATTACATAACAAATCCCTGAGTTCTCTTACATAACAAATCCCTGAATCCCAATCACATCAGTTACGTACTATGCATATTTTTTCCACATAACTGCACACCTGACATTTGAAAAATCTGTCAGAATATTTTTATCTTATAGTCCTCTTTATTAAAAAATACATACTGTACTTTACATTACCATTAATGTTAAAAAATACACTTCTGTTTTCTCACTCCCCATTTTTTGCTGTGTCCAAGTTAAATTTGCTTCCAAATCAGCTGTGTAGATTAGGTCACTTATGACATTCATCTATACATGCTCACATATATACGTGCTTAATGCATTCTAGAAACAAAAATCTTAGCAAAAGATTACTTATGAATCTCCTAAAACAGCGAGCCAATTACAAACATACCATATGTAAAAATAAGTATACACACACACGTTCACCATGACAAAGATACCTTTATAAGTGACGAGTACAAAGAGGCTCATCCTTTCCTGCTGTTCACCCAGTACCACTTAACATCCCACTATTTCTTTTTTCAGAATCTAATACTCCAATACTCAGAACCTAATACTCTCTAATACACAAAAATATAAATTTTAATGTCATTTTAAGGGCATGACCTGATCCTCAGTGTCAGATGGGATAGGAATATACACCGGTGATATTTTAAAAGGAAGAAAATCTGGCTTTGGAAATAATGTCATAAATTATGTCACAAAGTCATAATCAGAGCACCAGCTTCAATAATATTCCAGGCACCACAAAATTGGATCTCATGAATCACACTGTAGCTTACTGCATAATCAGATCATCCTGCATCAAAATCATGTAATGTGAACTTATGCCATAACTTAAGATCTGCAGTAGGTCCCCTCGACCAAGAGCCCGTGTGACCTTCAGAATAGGGTTAGAAAATCATGAAACACACACAAATCAATTTCTGAAGCAGGTGGCTATAAACAGATGAAGAGAACACTGTAAATACAAACACTAAGTTATGCAAGAACACTTTATAATTAAAACATTGTTAAGTTGACTTTTTTATTCAACAGGAGAAATTAATGTTTGATTTGCTTTCCTTTATACAGAATTTGCTTTTCATTTATGCACAACTACAAAATTCCAGAAATTAACCTAAGCACTTCCATATGAAAGAGTCAAACCTGTTTGCAGTTATGTTCCATGCACTGTTACACGAACAGCCATGGTCTGGATTGCAGAACCTTACAACTCTCTGTTGGGGACACTGTGATTGAGACAGAGATACATATCTATAAAACCATCCAGCTTTTAAAAGCAGCTACCACATCTGAGGGCTTCATCAGGAAGCTACTGAGCACCTATTCTAAGTCAGTCAAAATCCTTCATTATCAATGGTCTACAGCTTACTGCATTGTGCCTGAATATTCAGAGATTGGTTCCCCCCCTTCTCTTCCCTTATGCACACCCAAAGAATATAACATGTTCAACTAAGGCAGAAAATAAAGCTGAAAATGCCTACAATTCCCTGAAGGAGTAGAAAGATACAGCACAACTTGGCTGCTGTCCAAGTCAGGAACAAAAGATGTACTTGAATTAAAATACCCAATTCAAACACTGTTAAACTTCAGGAAAGTTTCAGTCCTATCCCCACAACTTCAACATAGTCAGTGGTCTTATGATTTAAACATGATTTAATTCTAAGATCTGCTTATCTGCAGACAGCTTCAAAGTAGTGGAAAATCAGTAATTTAATACTACTTTAAAAAAAGAGACAAATTTTCCTCTAAAGTCATTGCATAATCCAGTGCTCAAAAAAGGAAGAGAAACCACACTTCTGTTACATAATTAAAACAATACCGTAAGCTAATTTCTCTGCAATTTTAATACGACAATAGTAAAAGACCTAAGAAGCAGGCATTCAGGAACATGACATTCTTAGCAGAGTCCTTTCTCCAGGCCTTCAGTTTATTTTTATGTAAATTTGCAAAGAAAACTAAGCCCTAGAGTACACATAGGAAAAAACGCAAAGATTCAACTAAACCTGTAAAATTTAGAATGCACACAGTACAAAACTGCTTTCAAGTTTTAGCTGGTAGGAAATACAACCAGCAAAATAATGAAGCGACTCAACATTAATCTTAAATTTGTGCTGATTATAGGAGGTGTATTTTTCTAAATACTTCAGTGGCTAAATATAAATTGTACTTCTTCAAATAAAGGCCTACATTTTAGGACATGAGGATTCCGTTAATTGTCCTCTTCCCTCTAAAGGTAATGTTATAAAGCCAAGTTAAGTTAGAGTAGGATTGGTACACTGCAAGATAATTTTAACACCATCCTGCAGCTAAATCTTTTTCTTATACACGAGTCTAAATCACCAGCTCTCTGAAACAAATGGACAGAACAGTGCATTGAAGGAGCAGAAAAAAATGGCCTGCCAAAAAAGTACTAACAGAAAGCAATTTAACATACCTAAGGCAAAAACATGCTATACATTTATATATCATGTTAGTATCAAGAAAAAAAAACTTATAAATTTAAATTGATAACACAAGGTACTAAATTTAAGAATACTAATCCACTTTTGAACAGCAGCCTTTCAGAGCTTGTGATAAGGGGAGACAGGCATACAATTGCTGCCAAACAATAGTAAAAAGGAATTACAGCTTTAGGACAGAATACAGAGACTATATTTTGAATTCAAACTCAGAACATGTAAGCTTCCCACTGAACCCTGCCAATCTCAACACCACTGCTGCTGTATCAAATTCCAACAGAAAATTGTAATAAAAATATTTTTATCATATACCACTTCCACAGACAAGGAGTGCCAGTATCTATAAACTCAAATCCATAAAATCTCTGAAATATTATTAAAGCCATCACTGCTATCCCTCTTCATATTTTTCTCCTGTTTTAAAAAAGTGTCATTAAAGACTCATACAGTAAAAATGAAATGTGCAATGCTGCAGGAAATCAATAGAGGAGCGAGGGGTAGAATTCAGACCTCCTGGCTCTGAACTCACTAGACCATGTCTCTGATTTCAGCAAGTTACACTGTGCACTCCCAGCGAGTCACTGAGCTTTAAATGAAAATCCCAAACGTTTGTAGAACCCTTGGGCAGTCCAGCTCCTGCACAGCACATTCCAAGGCTCCAGGAGCAGTCAGACAAGCACATTCAAGGAACAGAAGTGTAACAGGATGCACACACACTGCAGGAATTAAAGAGTGGGCTGGACACAGGAAAATTCAAAAGCTCACAATGCCTGGATAGCTGTTCAGTCATGGCAAGGGAATGCACATCAGTCTAATGCAGCCAGACTGCCCCGCTCTGGGACCCTGAGATCCACACTAATATTTACAGAGATATCAAGACTTGTCCACCCAGCCCTCATCCACTAAAAAGACCATCTCAAACCTTCCCACTCACCTCTCCACACCTGGAAGGTCCCCACACCATCAGCCTCAGCAGTTTCGGGGGCACAAGATGCTCAGACAGAGCCTGTGACTGTTCTCAGTCACTGCTAAGTCATTGGTAGCCAGAAGCTGCCAGCCCTTCCAGAGTAGAGCCATGTGAACAGGCAGGTTCAGAAAGCAGATGCTAAAGACTCCATCTTGCTCCTCAATAAAAACTCCCCCTTTGCAAAGTCTTTAGTTACCACTGGTCCAAAAGAAGCACTCAAAGGTTCTTAAATCAGAAATTTCATCAGATGTGCTTAATGACATAGTTCCTTAATGACACGTAATTCCTTTCTGAATTGTCTCTTCATGGAGATAAATTAGACTTTATCTAGTTCTAGAAGTTCTGCTGCTAACTTTGGTGACTTACAAGTGCCCAAGGTTCCACATGTTAACTGGGTAACCCCTGGACATCATCCAGAAGACTCTGTTTAGAAAGACCTTGAATATATAACATTAGGTGGACATCACAAGGAAAAGCTGTACAGGCAGCTGTTCCTTTTCTCCCAGCCTACTACAGGATGAGTACTGTTACAAACTAAATATATAAAATGTAAGCACATCATAAAATCTAAGCGTCTGCTCCAATAAAGCCTTTCCTCTAAGAGGATTTAGCTGACCATGTAAAAGTGGCAAAAACTGCAGGAGGCATTGAAACTAGATAAAACTCTGCCATGCTACAAATCAGTTTACATTGAAGTAAGTAAACTGGAATCTGAAGGTAGATACAGCCTGATTATATCTTCAAACAATTTAAATTATCAAATCCTATACCTTATCCCATCTTGGGCATTTGTGACAATCTTGAAGTTCCAGCTTTCCTGTTAAGTACCATGTACACATGGGTTGTTTAGAATGAATCTGCAGTACAATGTCTCTGCTCACTTACACCAGTCTGCCTTTTTTTTTTTTGAGAACAACAAGAAAGAAAGCCCAGGACCAAACAACAAAGTTCTGGTGAGGTTTTTTGCATTTGGGATTTTTTTTCTTCTTTTGTAAGAGTAAGCAAATTTACTTCAAGAACATGTAAGAGAGATTAATGGTGCATCAGTAAAAATATTTTGCTTTTCCATGTTATTAACCCTGATTATCTTTCTTTGGACAATAGGCTGCATTACTCACAAAAAGCAGAACCCTGAAACTCCAGGCAGACATTGTATTACTGTCACTTCGTCAGAAAAATCTATACTAGCATCAGAAAAGGGCCATTGTTTTCTGAGGTGGGGGAAGAGGAGAAAAGCAAGAGAAGGATTGATCAAACAGCAAAAAGCATTCAAGAACAAAAACATTCTCTGAGAAAAATTAACTACACGCAGCCTTGGTATCAAATTGGATTGGAGGGAGATATTGTTGTGGTTGAAAACTAAAGAGTTTCCTCAAGTTTTAGAGCAAGAAAGAATGATTATTCCCTGAAATTTGAGGATTATTCTCCCTAAGAAACTGTCAATTAGCATAACTTTGAGCCCCGCAAAACTCTTCCTGACGACCAGATGTAACTATGGCAACAAGATCCAGGAACCTACAATAAATATGATACAGTGTCAATAACCCAGGCTTTTTCATGTAAATAGATAAAGCACATGGAAGACAGAAGACCATTTCCAATGGTTTACATTCAGTCTTTAGATCTCTTCAATGCTAGGAATGTTAGCAAATTCCAATGACTAATAAAATCAAGAGAAAACCAAAAGAAAATAAAACAACACATCTCTCATGGAAGAATTATTTCGAATTTAACAAAGAGTAAGACCACATTTGTGGATTTTTGCCATTAAAGCTGTGAAATTGCATAAACAGATCTAATCTCTATTAAGTTCCATAAATAGGTTTGAAATTGTTTCAGAACACCTACTCATTTAATAAATGAGATCCTTCTAGTGGAATTAAGTCAATTTTAAAATAAAGAGAACCGGATTTTCTTATTTGGCTACATCTTCCAGTGTATCTGTAACATATGGTATTTTCATATATGGGAACATTAAGTCAGAGCTTTATAAAACAGCATTTACAACTGTGAATCATTACTTAAACATAAAATGAGGTTCTCTCCCCCATTCAGCACAGTATGGGAACATTACGGAAAAGCAGAAGACTCCTCCTTCCCCCCTACTCAGAAATGGCTGATAGGTGGCTCAACAAATACATCATCATCTGGAGGATATTTGTAGCCTAGAAAATGTAAAAAGCAATGGCTTCCTACCACCTAAAGCCTCCCATCTCTGAAAACTAAAACAACACACTGTTAAGAACACAAGTCATGCAAAGTGTTGGCAAATGTACGCCCTGAACAAGGAAACACAGAATGATGTTGTGGGACTGAACATGGGGACACGTGAGAAGCATTACTTCCATGTGAGGGACATGGAAACTCATGAGGAAGCTGGAGTGAAATGGACAGGGAGAAGAGTCTTATAGAAAAGTGAAAATGGAAGACAAAAATTCAAGAAAAGGGATTGAGGATGGAATGACAAATCCTAGACAAGATGCAGACATGACACCAGGGAAATGAAGGTTCATTACAAACAGGAGAGCACTGAGCTGAAAAGCTATGAAGTCACTGCCTACTGTAAGGATCCTAATCCCAATGCCATTTCTGCCTCCCTGTACCTCCCTCCACTTGTGCCTGGCTATGAATAGCTTACTCCCTCCTATCCCAATATAAATAGCTCGAAGCCGCAGTACTAAATCCCAGCAAGAGCTTTGAGACACATGCTAGCCTGGGGTACTGAATGAAGAAAACAAAGATGATTCCATCTCTATATAGATGGGTCTTCAGGAAGGCAGGCAGTCACTTTTTACCTTCTTGGACTGTAAAGATTTGTTAAAGCATCTCTGCATCCACTAACATATTAAAAGGAACCATTAGAGTAGTGTATAATCTCCAATTAATTGATGCACTATTCCCTTAAGTCAAATATTCCTTTAGGGTATGAACTGCTTGATGCAAGACAAAGCATGCAGAATACACTGTCTTAATATTAGCCACCCATTGATGATGCGTATTTTCAGAGACACCATAAAAGACGCTAAAAAAAAAAAATTAAAAAACTTCACAGCGTTCCATCAAGAGCTTTATATTAGATGTGAAAAAACCCACATTTCTTGAAATATATATAGTTTATAATTTTTACATTTCTTGCTATTCAATGACCTATTTTCTTACAGTGAAATGGATTATCCATTCATGAAAGCACATTTGTACTTATGCTCTGCTCATTTGTGTTGGCTCTGCAGCCATGACATCGTGGACCATGCCCTCATCAGATCTCAGCCTGAGGGGCTTCAGCTTCACACCACCCTCAGACAGACATTCACTATCCTGCCTTGAGAATTCAGGTGTCCTTCCCCCGTCTAGTCCATAGCACTGAGCCATCCCGGGCAGTGAATGCTCCACACATTCTAGTCCCCAGAGATCTCACTGCACAAACAACCGAACAACACCCCCCAAAACAACGAAACACAACAAACAAAAAACCCAACAGCAACACAACTACCCCCCATGTCTGAGCTCAAATATCCTGCTTTAAACTACTGAGAGAAAAGTTAAGTGAAGATATTACACTATTTTATGTCCTAACTCATGTGGTGTGAATAATTGATTTCTCGGTTCGGCAGATTGAACTGAATTTGAAATAGCTCCTTCTCTTACTCAAACCCTCTCAAAATTTCATTTTGACATGACATATTCCATTTCAGACTTGAAACAAAAGCTGTGAAGTGAAGGACAGATTCACAAAATAGAGAGAAAAAAGACGAGCTCCCCTTGACAGAGCCGCTGTGGGTGTCTCCTCCTGGCTGTGCTGGTGACTCGGGTTAACAGCCAAGCCAAGGCAGCAGCTCCCTCCTGGTGACAGGAGCCGACCTGACCTCCCTTCCTGTGCTCCTGCTGTCAAACCCGAGCAGCACTGAAGGAAGAGAGCAAGAACTTTTTGGGTGCACTGCCCAATGGCTCAGACTAGATCTACCACAAAACTGATCATTCAAAGCAAACCTTCTCCAGTGATGGGACCAAAGCAGACCTATCTTCAAAGCAAGCAGCAAGACAACTTTCTGAACTCAAGTCTCCTGACACAATCTATTCCTGAGCTAACTCAAACAGAAGATTTCAAGCAAGCTGGGGCATTCTAAGTATCTCAGAAGAAAGCAAGAGAAGAAACTGAGAGTGCCTGGGCCAGCAAACCCTGAAGTAAGCACCTGCCTGAGATGGAAGAGGGATGATTTAGTCTCCCGCCTGAACTGGGTTTCCCACCCCCTGGGCCCTGATCCGTACATTTGGATGAAGGGCAAAGGATGTCTCATTTTCTCTGTTTTATAAATCTCAGTATTTCTATAGCTGAAAATATTCAACTTTTTTTTGCAAATAGTTAATGCCAAAAGATTCTCTGCATTCTCATATAGTAGTAACATCCTCCATATTCAGCATCATTCCTGTGCAGCATTTTGCTCGATGATGAAGTGTTCATGCCCATAGGAACACGAGCTACAAAGCAAGACCTTGTGTTTTCAGGCATGCTGCACTTTCCAGCATGAAATGAAAAAGCAGGAATAGTCAGTTCTCATATGGAGGAGGAAGGAGAAACCAGGATAAAACAGGAACATGAGAACAGTAATTCAAAACATTCTGCTTTGCCCAGATGCTAAGGCAGGTGCCAGCTGCCAGGGCAGCTGACAAACACTAGGCTAGATGAAAACATCAGTTATGATGTATTTTAAACTTGTTCATAGGACTTTTGAATTCCCCCACAACTTCTTGAATCTATTTTTGTTATTAAATGACTAATCATATTAAAGGGAAGAAAGAGGAAGCACATTTCATTAAAGGACTGCTGAATGAATGGAAATACCCAATGGAGTCCCTAAAAATACCTAAATGCTTATATACTTATACTCCTGAACTGACTTATTAAAAAGAGATGTGTTCCAGACTTTCTCAGATAATAACTTTATTATTTAAATAGCATCTCTATTCCTCATAAGACCAGATGATTCATCCAAGGTCACAAACAGTTGATGTCTCTTGACACCAGATTACATTTTGTGACAGTTCACGTGTCTAAACTTAAAGGTGAACTCTGCCTCAGAACGAGGAGCGGCAGCGTTACCAAGAGACAAGACACAGATTGTCATTGACTGATGGTCTCTGGCTCCAGCAGCCAGAAGCATTTTGTACATCCTTCTCTTAAAGTGCCACAAGTCCCACATCCCAACCCTGCCACCTTTCATTCAAAATACGCTGCTTGCCATGGGATCTAACCTCTGTGGTACAGTACAAGTCTATTAGACACAATTAAGTTTTAAAGAACTTGCAATTAATACAGATCCTTTTCTCCTGTTTTTCATACGGAAACAAATAAGCTACTTCTAATGAGGAATAACAACTATAAAACAAAAAACCATTCCACACCTGTTTTGGGTTTTTATTCAGGATGCTCAGGTTGATTACCTACACCTTAACAGTGCTCAGAAAAAGAATGCAGTCTTCCTTTATAAATTGCTACTTCTCCTTAGTTTCTAAAGAAACTCTTTCAACAGCCTACTATGGAGCTTATGAACACTGAAGATAAGTATTATCAGGTTTTGCCAAATTAGATACTGAATTTATTAATAATTTACTGGAACTTTTAGCAGCATGGTTAAAAATAGCTCTCCTGTCAGATCTTGGTCCACATCAGATACTGTGGTAATTATCCTTAGAATCTAAATCATTGTGAAAAAAACAAAATAAGCAGACTGAGTGGAAGTTAAGCCTAATTTTAACCTTTTTAAGTTCTCTCACTTTCATGCAAATCCTTGCCTATATATTGAAGGCCATTGGAACAGAGCTAGTTAATTACAGATGCTAGTAAAATTAAGAAAAGTATCCATGCAAAAAGTGAGGAAAAAGAGGCATCTCCAAGCCCCTCTTTCTACATAAAAGATTTAAAATCACCTCCCTTGCTTTCTTTATAATCCCCCCAGCTGTTTTCTTTTTCTCTGTACACTGCCCCCACCTCAATACAATCACTATGGAAAATAAGCTCATTATAGTCCACCCTGGGTAAGCAACTGCAGTCAGAAATTAATCAATTGACCCAAAGCTCCGTATTAGTGGTTGCCATTTGCAACATGAAGAAAGCATGAAGACATTCCCCATAGACAGTGACCTACACTGAAAAGAGATACAGATTTGTCTTGAGGAGTTTATGCTTCCAGAACAAATGGTGATTTTCCTCATCTTCCAGCTCATCTTGCCACACATATTAATCTCAATTACAATGGTTATATTACACTGGATTCTTTTGTTTCCACATTAAAGCTTGTTACACAAGAAATCTGGTTGAGGACTTTGTGATCATAAAAAAGGCAAATTCATCAATATCTTTACACCACCTTCTCTCCAGGAAGCGTTAACACATTTACTACCTATTTTAAGTTATTTTACTTTGCCTATATAGAAGAAGCTCACAAGCAGCCCCTTTGCATTTCTTCTTATTTAATTCTGTCAAAGAATCTGTACATGACTCAGCTGAAGTCAATAGAAGGACACAATTAATATGATTTTGTCTCAAGTTTGTCATAGGAGATTTATGTTGCCATAACAGAGATTTATGCAGTAATAAAACTGTTCTATTATTAAACTTCCTACAGTGTTATCAGTAACACGGATTACAGAAGTCATCTCCTATGGGGGAAAAGCAAAAGCTGCTAGAGAAACATTTCTAGATGGTGAGCATTAATACAATTTGCATTTCTTTTAAATAATGTGTTTCCATGCAGAATTTTGTGTAAATTGAGTAAAATCTTGACCTTTGCTTCTTAAAGTATTATCAATACATTCACTTTGTTATGTAAAAAATAATTTCTTTCTATGAAAACTATTCTTTTGTAGTGTCTAAAATACTCTAATAGACTTCCCGTATTTATACTTAACATCCCAAAGAATTCCAAAGAAGTCAGAACATTTTTCCATATCTTCTCCCATTTAAAATATATGCTATTTCAGACCTTAGCAAACTGAAATAATAGAATACAAGGAGAGGTAACAGACCGTTAAAAATAAAAGCCTTTAAGGTAAATTTAACATGCATCTCCAGTGCTTTTAAAATCACCCTTGTATATAGGCCATCTCCCAATAAACTGATGCAATTCATTAGATTATATGCAACAAGATCCAGCCCAAAATTACTATAAGAGCTCACATTTGACCAAGAATTGTCCAAGTCATATTCTATTCCAACATGATTGTATGTCAGGTTTACTTATCCGTCTTCCTCGTGCTGCTTTTACAGCAGCAAACGAACAGACCTGCCTCGTAATGAACCTCATCAAACAAGAGAGAAACGTGCTTTAGTAAGAGAACACATCATGGGACCTCTAATAAATATATTGCAGAGATACAGAAAACAAAATCAAATTATTGCCCTGAAAATCCTCTGATCCCAAGTTTAGACAGTGATTTTTGCGACAGGGATCCATTAGGTTCAAAGCGTATTTTGTGACCACACATAGCTGGTCTCTAGAATTGGCAAAAAGGAGACTGCAAACCAAAAAGGAACAAATGTCAGGGGAAAGGGAGATCATATTTAAAATTCCTTCCATTCCATTGGTAGAATAACCTAGCCTTCAGAAATTGTTGAGCCTCTGAAAGACCGTTATAATCAAGATTCCCAAAGGGATTAAAAAAAATGGGAGGGGAGCCAGCAAACTGAAGCTTTAGGTATGAAACATTCTCTTCAATAACTCACACGGCATGAAATTGGCTCACAGTATTTGGCTTTGGTCCAAAGCAAGTCTAATTTGTCAAATCCAGAGAGAAGCAAAACAACGTATACAAAAGTGACACATGTAATGCATATATTTCATAGACTTCAGGATTAAAATACATAATTGCTTTCTTGGGGAAACACATTAAACACCATGTTAGCGAACCTTTTCAGGTAGGCATGCAATTTGCTTCCTTCTCAGAGCCCTACGTAAGACATCACGTACTCTCCTTCCCACTCCATGACTCAAGCCAAATGCATACTGCTGCATGTCCACTAATTTCCATAAAAAATCCATATACAGAAAGCAAAAAGTAGCAGACACTAAAAGAATGAAGTCTCTTCATTTTATCTGATCATACTACAATACATAAATCCAGCTCATGTATGAGCCCACACCAGTATTCAGACTAAGCTTGTTTTCTGTGTGTCCTTAGCTTCTCCCAGGAGCATTCTGCTTTTAGGGACTGATTCAACCACCAACTTTTCAGGGAGGAAATAACAGCAGGGAAAGCACTTAAGAGAAAATATGGCATTTAGTGAGCCAACTGTAATATGTGGAAACACGCAATGCCATCTTTGCAGCATTTCCAAAAAGGGCTGTTATTAACTATTCTAAACGCAGTCCTATTCCATGGCAAAATGGCTTCCTACTCTGAACAGTGTAAAAAGTGAAAAATTGCATGGGATTTCACATGTATTGCTTCACACTGCCTAATTTGCCAACTGAAAGGCTGGTTCTTTAAAATTTCATCTAGAGTTGTGGGAAAGCCACTTCTGATTATTTTACAATACTAATACTAACAATATCATTCATACATATATATTACCTTTATCCATAAAATTAATAGCAAGCAAAACTGTGCCCCTCTAAAAGAAACATTACTGACAGTTTAAAAGACAAGTATCAAGTTATTACTATTGGGAAAAAAACCCAGCCTATCTTATTTTTCAAAAATATTAACTTTACAATAGAGATAACAGTGCCTTAACTTCAAAGTTAAGATCTAGAATCATTCACAAAACAACCATCGTGCTCCCCTTGCATTCTGCTTAGCATGCAGGCTGTACCTGCCATTATTTGCAGAACAGACATTCATGTTATTCCAACCACAAGGCATTATCAGTGCAAACAAACTTTAATATCCCCCTCAAATTGCATGTGCTATAGAAAAAAAAATAAAAAATCCAAGTACTTACTGTAGGGTGAAGGACTTAGTCCAATCAGTGAGGACAGACACACCAAACATGTCTGTCACATTTTGGATCAACATGCAGGTAAAACCAGCAGACTATGTGTTTTAAGTCAAAGTACAGCACTACAGTGTTACAATATCAAGGGTATGTCGTGACACCGGGGCTCATAAAAGTGAATCTCTTGTCACTTCTGCACGTAAAGGGAGTGCTGCAGTTTCCCCAAATACCAAAGTCCTTTACACCACCTGTTTCCTTTAACACCCTACAAGCTACCAGAAGAAAACTAAAGGCCATTGCTACTGGAAAACCAATCAGGGTGAATTTTTTCATTTGCTGCCAGGTAAGGGAATTCCTCTTTGTGATGATTATCTTGACTGCCTCTTTAATTTCCTTTCCAATATTTTTTGGCAGAAATCCTTACAGATGCAAGACACAGAGAACATGTAAGAGAAAAACATGCATTCTGAAGTGCAACCACATATTCCTTAATCTATCTGCAAATTTTTAATTGCATACAGGAAAACGCTAAAATAAATTTATGAAAGTAAATAAAATTTCATTAATTGGTCCAAAGCAGCTCCATTCTAGCCTTGTCTTGATTTGTTTTTTACTCTGTGGTATTTGTGGATATAAAATGTACCTGCAGGTTGAACAGATCCTGTGACAAAACTACAAATAATGATTGCAAACCAATGAACTTGACTCATGTGTTTGGAATCCAGTTGCTTTAACTGCATTCTGCCCAGGAATACCTGCACGACGAATGGAATTAAACAGCATTTTAATGAGTTATCAGCCTCTACCAACCATTTGAGCCCTGACAAGTTCAGCCCAACCCGAACAGATTAATGAACTTCTGGCTGGGCCCCAGATCAAGACTATGATTTTGGACTGCATAATCATGTACTTTCTACATTGTAAATGGGTGGGGGTAGGTGGCTGAATCAAAACAAAAGTGGGGGGGGACCCTCTCCTTACCTGTTGTTTAAAATGTAAGAGAACAAATTACTGAGACTTAGGAGAATTAGGCCTGTGACACTGGAAACAGCTGATGACAGCGAGGCAATTGGAACTGGGAGAAAGAATAAAAATAACTCATGAAAATGCAGCAACGTAAAAATAAAAAGCTACTACCTGGAGTTGTAACTGTCAAAAAGAAGTGTGACAATGTGGCTTGATAATTCTCAGATTACTGGATTCTTTATCTCTTAGCTTCTGTATCTTTCTCCTTCAACTGCCAGCCCTTCCCAGCAGTTCTTCTTCTTGACCTCACAATCCATGAATAAAACACAGTTTCAGTCTTGCACCCTGTCATCCATTCATCACTCCGCTAAGTCCCTTTGCTGGCTCTGCTTCCCAATTTATGCATCGTAAAATTCTGTACACGTTTAACAGAGCAGCAATTTATAAATAGCTTTTATTATACAAGGCAGGCTTGATGCTCAAACAGGAGGCCAGAGATACTGGCACTTAAACTTTCCCATTCTGCTGTTCCTCCCAATCTCTCACAATTAGCCATCCTCAAAGAACGTTAATAGTGATTTGTAATTATCTTTTCTCTTTAATACGGCTACTTCTTTAATAGTGGCCAATACATCCTTTTCATATGTGAAATAATAGAAAAATTAAGAGACCAGGCATTTATCTCCCCACCGAGTCATAAATCCACCACAAGGAACCATCTGTAAACAACAAAGCAGGACGGTTTCAGTGACAGACTGAACCCAAGCAGTGCCACTGAACCAGCAGGTGAAGCACAGGATCAGGGTATGGATTTCCCATCCAGAAACCACTTCTGTATACCAGAAGATGACAGCCTTCTTGCATCAACTATTATGGCTTCTTGCCAAAATCAATTCAAGCCTGCCACTTTCTGCACACCTGAGAGGAATAAAGAAAAAAAAAGGGGCTGTCACTGAGAATGGCCTGTGCTGCAGTGTGCAGGAACTGATGGCTCCAGAAACAGGTGAGGTCTACAAATTCGTAAGGGAAGAGAGGTTACACAGCTTCAAGGATCTACAGGGCAGAGGCCACAAGCTAGTATTTCCCTTTCCCTTGATTAATGTTATGCATTGATGGAATACCCTAAAATAGCTGGGTAATGAAGGAAGCTGTATGCTAATGCCTCTCCTTTAAAAGATCTCCCTAACAACCTCTTCCTATCCTGGCAAGGCTCACTCTCCAGCTTACCAATTTTTGTGCAGCTATTGATACACTAGATACAAGTTTTTCCCCACAGCACAACGAGCTGCAACTATGCTTTTTACAAATGAATCCAAAACCGAGGTCCTATAGTGAAATTATAAGTAAGTTATAGGGAAATACAATTAAGAAATGCAAGAACTCAAAATACTTACTACTGAATTACCACTTTCAATATCACCTGAAAATATTAAAGAAAATTATTATTGTTGAGCACTCACCCTGCACTTAAGTATTTAAATCTTTTTTAAGGTTCATAGCCCACCCATCCCCCCTTGAGGTATGATCTGACATACAGCCAAGAGGGAAGGCTGTTTAGCGCTCTAATAGCACAGAAACCCATTTGCAATTGCTCTTTTCATTTGTCCTCTACAAATCAGTCAAGGACCTAAGCTCTTGAAGAAATACTGCTAAATTGAACTTAGGTATTGCTACAATTGCTCAGCACAAGGCTGCACATGGAAATAATTCCCAAGGACTAGGAAACTTCACAGCACCCCAGTAAAAGACTGATAAAGAAGAGAAAAATGTGAAGAGTCTCAGAACGATTTGTGCTCAGTATGTGCTGAGCCTGTCTCCATCCTGTGCTGGTTGGGAAAGCTGGGAATACTCCACAAATGTCCCGGGTTCCATTCCCTACTGCACTGCCTTTGACTTGCACATCCCTCTCTTCAGTGTGCACAGCAAGAATGTCACCGCACAGCAAAACAGAGAGCCCCAGACACGGCTCGGCAGCAGCAAAGGACCCAGCACAGAGGAAGCAGCAAGAGAGAAAGCTATGGTGAGCACGTTCTCCCAAAACTCAAGTTCTCTTCTTCAACAAGGATAAGGAAAAGAGAAAGGTGGCAGGGACAACAAGGTCAAACATCGTCACGTTCCACTAACATTCTCACTGAAGTTTGAGTCCAAAGTCTACTGCTCTAAAATGGGGAGTTATTAGTGGTGCTCATTTTGGTGGCAATCGGGACAATTCTACCCATCAGAGGAACAACAGCCCGAAAGCCTTTTCAAATCAAATAAAGAGGGACAAAACACAAACCCTAATTATTTTTAGGAGGAAATGTGTTACATTTAAATACATAAATTGCCATGGTTGTGACAGAAAATGACTGGGCTTAGCAACTCTTTTCTAATCAGTTCCAAACTGAGCATTTCTTCTTTAGAGTGCAGATGTGCAATTCTTTCCATCAAGAGGTCACACATACCAAAAAGGCACAGAATAATACTATTATATAGTCCTACATTACTTGAAAGCTTCGTCCCAATTTCTGCGTGATTGGCAGCACACAGTGAACAAGCTGATGCATCTGTAGTTTACTGCACTTATCAGGCTTTTGAAAATGCTTAATAAAGTCTTCATCTACCAGGAGCACAAGTCTCTAAACATTCCAATTTCTTTTTTGAGAATGTTTTAATTCTTTCAGGACACGTGAGAGAGGCATCCATGTGTTACTGGTCTGATCTACCCGCTGATATTGCACCCAGTAGAATAACCTACCCAGCAATACCTTTTGTAAAGCAGAGCACCTCAAACACTTGACAAGTATTAATTAAGTCTTGTTATACAGAGATAATATTTTTCTCAAAAGAGATGAAATAATTTAGGAGAATTTGTCTACAACAGGATTAACATGGAGCTGTTGCAGTTGCTGTATCCAGAAATCTCTGTGCACCTGATAACCACCGACATGGTATTTACTTATTATTTTGTAAACATCTCTTTCCAATTTAGATTAATACCCTACACATATGATACAGCCTCATTAGAAACATTACACTGTAATTGATAAAAAAGAAGGAGATGGGAGTCCAAAATTCAGATTCCAGTAGGCAAGAAAGCAATAGCTGAAATTAATTCCTTACTGAAGTCCTATGACTTGAACAGAATGCAAAGTGCAGCAATTATATTCAAATATGATGAATACCATAATTACAACTTCAGAAATAAGTGGAAATATTTTGAGAAGCAGTAGTTCAACTAAAGCCATATTTAAAATAGGGAGTGCTAGACTACCTAGTATAGAACAGTTCTGTGGGATTAACAATACTTGTAACTGTTTATGTCTAACATACGCTATTTTAGAATCAGATAAACCCTCCCTGTCTAACACAGTGCCATTAACTGCTCCTATAAAAACATGAAATGTTTCTCTCTAAATCAAGGAGGAGGTATCCAAGAGTTTGCAGGGACACCTCATTTTTCCTCAAAGACCTGTAAAGATGAGGTCTTCAGTAATTGTAGTGAATGTCAATGATTAATAGTAACTTCAAAATATCAGGAATTAAACCTAAGTAATATAATTGCCTTTGGGGTTATTGAAAGAAGGAATTTAAGCAGTTATTCCCCAAGTTGAAAAACAATCAGGAAAACATAATGCAGTTATTACAAATTTTGATGGGGAGACTGATCACCTCATGAATTAAACCCTTTTCTCACACAATTTTCTTTTTCAATATATAGAAAATGATTGCAGGAGAATGATACTTTATCTTCCCAAGTTGCAGGGCCAAAAAGTCACAGAAGGCTAAAGTGATTTTCAGCTAATGTGGTACTTCTGAATGAGATTAACAACAGGTATTTCTTGAGTTCATTTGATTTGTTTTCAAGTCACTTCACTGCACACTAATATAGAATTTCATGACAGACATAATTCGAAGTCTGTTCATAAAAACTAGCAGGAAATTCCATATTAATATCATCTGACACTTTGAGCAGGGAAGACAGAATTTTCTAGTAATCTTTAGTATTTCTACCAAAACAAAAAAAAGATAAGAAACCTTAGTCCAAGAAGTTTAGGATTTAGTAGCCAGCTTGCAAGTCTATGTGTTGGAAACTGGCAGAGATGGTAATTTTCCTGTTTAAGCCAAAGCAAAAACTAATCACATATATCTTTCTGTCAGTATGCAGACTTTGATTTCAAAGGCTGCCCTATAAAGAGTATACTGAAATTTGTGACGAGCACAGCTCAGAAAGGCAGAACAGAAGAACGAATGTGAAGAGAGAAGCAGGGATACACAGATTTGTCGTACAGCTCTTTGAAGGAGAAGATAAACACAAGTCTGAGAAAAATGCTGAAGAAAGGAATGTCAGCAGTTGGACAAGAAAATCATGTACACATTATGTTGGACAGACCAAGCAAAGAACCGTCAATGATTTCCAAGAGATCAGGGACAGAAAGGTATGAAGTATAGGCACAACAAATGCTTCTGCAATCAAGAAGACAGTTTGCATTAAAGAAATAAATATCAAGCACTATCAGAAAGCAAAGAGTGTGTGGGTGTTAGAAGAAAAGAAAAAAGCACAATGTTATACAACAACAAAACCCCACAAATGTGTAAGCCCCCACAAAACCTCAAGGATCCTAATTAGAGTGAGCAGGGCTGACCCATAGTCCTATTTTCTTTCCTATATTCAGCCAACAAACTGCAGAGAATTCCAGCAGCTAGAATTGACAGTGACATTTTAAGTCAATGAGAATCTATTTTACTCTTCCTCCCACGACACAAATGAATAGTAGTGCTAATGAAATTCCACTCCTATTAGAAATTGACAAAACACAATCCTGCATTTATCCCTTCCAGCAAAATTTGCCTTTTAACAAACTCAAACTATTCTGAAACACCCTGTGGTCACAACATGACAATACAAAATGCCACTCGCTCCTGCACTGCCCTTCTTCCAATTAACGTGACATTAGTAGACCAAGATAAATTTTTATCTACTGTATTTTATACCTATAGTTTTGAATGAATCATATTAACATTTACAATTTTAGTCACAGACTTTAATGCAGTCTGGTTTCTTAATGCACATTTGATCAACTCTTTCTGACAGATGATGGGCTTCTATTCATTACATCAAAATAACTTGCTTATAGAAAGAAAAAAAACTAACCCACATGCACTGTTTCCCAGTGCCATCTTCAAATGCTGAGGAATTACATTACATACAGAAATAAAAAGAACTGATTGGATTTTGGACCAAGATGCAAAATGTAATCTCTGCATGTTATTATTCAGGGGAAAAAAAAAAAAAAAAAAAAAGGAGAAAATATTCTTATTACTTTCTTTTTAAATGAGTTCTCAGAAAGGGTAGATAACCTTTTCCTATTTAATTGTGGTATACTAGAAAAGAAGCCCTTCAGATCTCTCAGTGAGAACTGCACAGAGAAATAATTCTGTGTTTCAGGCAAAAATAGCTGTAATATTAATCAAGCAGAAAAGAAGAGTGGAAAATAAAGAATAAAAAAAGAATAGTGTTTTGCCTGTTCTCAGAAGGTAATCAGGGTGTGATCAGCTCTCAATGAAACACCCCAAAAGCATTGGATGATGCAGCAATGACCTCGCCCCATGTGGTGCAATAGAGAAAAAAGGAAGGCAAGAGTTTTTCTATTTAAACTGAGCTGCCAGACAGTCCATTAGCCATTAGCAAGTGTGAAAAATTCCATGGCATATCTGTGTCTGCTTGACAAATTCCATTGTGAATGAAGACCTTTCTTCCACAGGCTCTGCGTTTGTCTGTAACTCTTTCCTTCCAGCCCTGAAAAATCATGCACATGACTACAGGCAGTAATTTGCTTGCTTAGCCTGTAAGTTGCCTAACACAGTATCTCTGCTTGGAAACCCTCCCAGATCTGTGAATTCACCTTCAGGTGGGATTAGAGACAATAAAGAAATGCAGAATGGTACCTTCAAAATCAAAATGGGTTTTCTTATTTAGTTTCCTTTGACACGGCTTTAACACCAACTGAATGCTGCACTGCAAATGTCACCACTTTTTATAAAAATAAACAGCTTTTTTAGCCATTTTGTAACTCCAGACATGTACTGTTCTTTCCCTTGCTTCCAGCATCATCCAGCTACAGATTTCAAAGCCTTCCAAATTCCTTTCTAGAGTTTGCCTTCTGAACGTCAAGTATCAATGCCTCTAAGTTGTCTTCTTCTTGTCTTGACTTGAACACAGTCTTCCCCAGTCTTTTAGTACTTAAAAACTGGGTGTACAATATCCCACCTAGTGCCTTGTCAAGCTTATTGTCCCACGACTCTGCTGGACCTGGAAGTCTGACTTTCCATTGAAATGACATAAATAATAGCAACTCTTTACCATGTAATATTTATATAGTAATGGAAATAGTACGAAACTCCTATCTCAAATACAAGGCTAGGATCTGATTCAGATCTTATGTAAACTCTAACAGTAAAAATTACTTCCGCAATGTTATTTTCAATTAAATGTCCTACTGTGCCGAAATAGCATGACTAGTTCTGAATTCCAAACAGCAAAGATTGCCATGAAAAGCCAGAGAAGCTTTGTTTTAACTATGAACTCACTAGCAAAGACCATGCTTACATGTGCTCAGTACTATACCACGGGTATATTTACTGCAATACAGCAGTTCCAAGGTCAACTGAGGAAACCCATTCCACAGAAAATCATTCCAGAAACATACCATAGACATCTTAGCCACGGTCTACAGCTTTTAATTACCTGTAGTGGCTATTACAGAACATTATTCTGGTATTCCTATCTTTCAGAAAGTCTGGACTCTCCAGTTTCTGTTGAAGAGAAATACTTGCAAGTTTTGGCACAGCAAGATCCATTATGTTGAAATTTTAAATAAGATTTTTACAAACCTACAGCTTCAGCGATTAGGAGAGAACCATCAACCAGTAAAAGACAGACATAAGTCAAAGGATGAGTTGTATATATATTTCCACCTGCTGGCAGAAAGCGTTTACACAGCAGTAGTATGCTTCTACAGCGGTTTAAGTCTGGAGTAAATCCAGTAAATCAGTAGAATATAAGTTTTAAAAATAACACAAAGCGGCATTATCCTTCAATGTCACGGGACCACAAAGGGTATTACAGAAATTCTGCTTTTGATGAGGCTGCACACCTCCAGGTCCGGGGGCATAATATTAATCTAACTGATGTTTGCTTACTTACGTGTTTTTTGATTAACAATTGAATGCTACCAACATGCATGCCACCTTCCCAAAACTGTACGTAATAAGCTTAAATTACTACACGGAATGAGGTGTATTCACCACCACTGAGCTGCTACAACACGGAACCAGCTATTCACATTTCTCCAGAACTGACGGTAGAAAACAACGATGCCAAAAGGGCCTCCATTGTCTATAAATAGCAAGAATGAACCTCTGTTGTCCACTACATCAACAATTAGAGGATTTTCAAGTACACATACCACATTCCCGACCTCACTTGAGGATTTTCCCGTACTGCTCACTCCAGGCTTTCATCTGACACCACTTTGGGTTCATAATTAATCAGTGGTTTTTATCAACTACATCACCTTAAAGTTTAACCTTCAAGTCCCAAGCAGCGTGAGCTAAAAATTTCATGGAACAGGATAAACTGCATCATCTCTACTGCAGGACTGCTCACGAGCCATGAAGAGACTAGTTCACTGGTTAGCAAACACTAACATTTGACAGTCCTTTCACAAAACTTAGTTGGAACGTTGAAATGTCTGCTTTCTCTCCCTTCTGACCTTGATGACATGTGTGACAAGGCTGTTTTCAAACACACTTCTAAACCCAGCTCCATAAAAAAAACCTTCTTGAAAGATATAATACTGCATTAACACATGCTGGAAAGCATCTAATCTTCATGCTGCCCCCTGTATATATAAATACCCTGAGAACGACATGTAACTATCAAACCAATACAAACTTCCTCCAAGAATGCTGAAAATTTTATCTTTGTCACTAAATGAAATGTTACATCTTTGTGCCAAAATATCATCCTATACATGTATACAGAAAAACATGAAAAACCCCCCAACAAGTATTTTCACAAATGCCTAGTGCTAGGAGAAGAAACACTGAAAACAAGAAGTACTGAGGTCCATTACAGCATTATGAAGTCAATCTTATGTCAGCTGTCAGCTCTGACTCTGTATAGGTATCTTAAAGAGAAGAAACACTTCAGGAAAGCAAAAGAATTACCATACAATAGGCTACAATTTAATTAGAAGAAAGAACATGCTGAAGATAATGTCAACAAAAGGATAGGATAATGATCATTTTAATGAGATAAATATGCCCTCATATCCCCAATCAAAAATGCCCGAGATCCATCTAGGCAATGGTAAGGAGCAGTGGCAAGAAACAAAGTCTCCCTTTCTACTGATGTGGGCGATGCTAAAGCTACAACAATTACTGGAATTCCAGTCAGGAAGGAGAAGAGGAACAAGCAATGCTTTTAGCTTCTGAGACAGATCAGGGCATGTTCCCCTTCTGTTTCTGAATGCACAGTTCCAGGGAAACAATCCCTGCCAGAACTCTCATGGGACAGTGCATCTCTGCAGTTGTTCATGCGTAACCCTCCAGATGGAGGAAAAATTCAGCTTTAAACCTAAAATGCAAAGGGGACTGTTTACTAGAGTCTAAATGCTCTTGACTTCATTGTGTAGGTATTTTAAGAATCTACTTCAAAAATCAACAGTCATAAGGCTTTTTAACAGGAAGACCCTTTATTTAAGTTGTGGAATATAACAACATCTCACAAAATTCTTACTGACAATTTCCAACAAGCTTCTACAGCAAAGTCACTTAGAAAGGCCTTTAACAAATCTAAATAAAAAGAGAAAATTTGTCTAATATTTATGTCTTGTCAATTCTATAGAGATGTTGCTGTAAGAAATGTAAATGAAGAGTCTTAAAAGTTTTATTCACTGTAGTTTTAGTAGACCATGCCCACCTTACACCACTATTGCCAGAGATGTCTCCAAGAGCACTGAATGAATATTAAGAAGGCCTACCATGACTCTTGCTGTGAAAGTACAGATTAAATTCTAACCTTTAATCTCCTTGTTGGATCCATATGGGGAAATTTGGTGCGGCATCTGGGAATAAGGCAGCAGAGATATGCCAGAGGAGTTGCATTGCATGTTTGACCAGAATGGAAACACCGGCAGTTAGATCTCAAGGATCAGAAGTTACATATTTGTTTTCAATACTAATGTGTGCAAAGATGTACAGTGCCACTGGCAGGTGTACATTAGCATGTTTCCACATGCATATCCCAAATACAGATTATCAGTCCTTTGAGTCCAGAAAAACATCCAAGTTTTGAATACTAATGCATTTCAGATGAAGCAGGTTTTCTCCAAGCCAGGAAGCAGAAAGCAGGGCAGCACACAATGTATCATACAGAATTTTAAGGCCAAACTTAGCCAGGCAATTCAATGAAATTCTACTTCAGACATGTAAGTAATTTTGCAAACAATTAGTAGACACCCTACTAAAAAAATCTGCCTGTTTAAGTAATCAGTATTCCATAATTCTGATGTTCCCTGAAGTAAATTAAAATTTATTAAACTGTACCTGATCAAACCACAAAATACTATTTACAGCAATACAACCTATGTTCTGTTAGTGCTATGCAGCTGCACAGTGCACTGGAGGAAAATAAACAGCCACAGCCTGTCACACCACTGCTTCAGAGTACCAGGCTCGCTCCTGTTGCTGTCATCTTTGTTAGAAGACCTGAGCACGTGTGGGAGCAACTGCAACAGCCCAGGGATCATCCCGACCTCACCTGGGTTAACTGAAGGAGTTCAGCTCTCCATCAATAAACCACAACGAGTCAAAGAAGCATCAGGGCAAAATCCCTGTGCTTTCCAACAAATCACCATTTTAAATTAAGTGATTCCAAATTTCCATCAAGAAACTTAAGCATCTAACATTCTTCTTTAAATCTATTCAACACCAAAGGCACTACAATTGTGTGGACAACAATGAAGGCAAAACTAGGACTCAACAACAATTCTGGAAGGCTTGTACAATCATTAACTAAAGATAATCATGTAGAGGTAAATTCTCAGGCACACAACACAAAGTCATCAGACTTAGTTTGTAAACCATGTCATGCACAGACAATAGCAAAACTTCCCATTTGAGATAAATAGACTTGGCATCAGATGAACCAGATAAAAATAATTTCCAAGAGCTACAGATGAAAAATCCCTAATTAACATCTACATATAATGTACACTACATGGAGGGGAAATTCCTTTCTAAAATTATGTCGTTCAGATTTGTTTGTGCTGCAAATGCATATTAAAAAAATGCTATCTTTGGGTAATTTGAGTATTTGGGTCATATCTTGTGCTTCCCGTATGCGACAAAGACTCTTATATGCCCAAGTCTTAATTTAATAAACTTAACTACAGACAATGTTTTAAAAAAACAGCTTACTTGCAAGAAATATCAAGCACATTAAGTAAGAGTTTGATTAATGTATAGTAATCCATCAATTAAGATTAATTTGTCACTGCTGATCATTCCAGAAAATATGGTAGAAATCCAAAATAAGCAGCCATAAATCTACAAGCAATGAATTAGGGAAAGAAAATTAATTACAAGGAAAAAAAATATTCCTAACAGCTTAAAAACAGCCATTCTTGATAGCTGAGGTCTGAAATCTGGCAGCCTGGAACACATTTCAAATCAAGTCAACTCCATTTTGTACATTACAAGCAAAACTGACCATTTAAACCACACAGCTACAGTTCTGGAAATGACTATTTAGTATTAATTAATGAAAAAACACTTATTTTTAATGTTTCACAAATAATTTCTGGGCAACCATGGGCTAGCAGCTTTTATGCCTAATTCACTTGTAATAGCATCTTCATAGAGGGGATTAAAAAAAAAAAAATCTTAGGACAGGTATTGCATAGCAAATATAGCACCTCACTTTTCAAAATGTTCACCTTTATAAAAAATAACCTTTCTCTTAAATGACATCTGTGAAAATGCCACTAATAGTAATTAACTTTTTAACAAAAGTTGAGAACTGTTACAGAGTTTGGAAAATGACATGTATTCAAGAGATGATAGGCTTCCTGTCCAATCCAGATTCCCTGTTTACAGGAGCAGTAATGCCTGTAAAGGCAGAATTTAGCCATGTCTACCCCTACTCAAATGAGTATTCATCCTGCAACACTCCCTGCCTTGTGAGAAGGCATTCTGTCTGTTCAGACCTACTCCTGCAGACAATACAATAAAACACACTGGAGGATATAATCAAAACAGTTCTAGATAACCAGTTTTTGCGGTGCAATGACTTTCAGAGCGGTAGGTATTAAAAAACCCAATATGCTGGCACAACAGAAATGGTTGCAACTTCTTTCTCCTACTTAGGAAATACCTTTTTTTCCATAAACAAGTAGTACAAGTTACTTAGTTTTCATGTAACTCTAACTAAAGCAGACTATTATAAGTGTTTTTTGAAAGAAAAGTCTTCACATTCAGAGAGTATAATGTTACTCCCACTGAAAGCCACAGAAATGCTACTGCTGACCTCAGTGGGAGTAAGAGCAGTTCCACATGCCTCCAACTTTTCAGATTTTCCACCACAATGTCTATTGCACAAAAATGCAATTCAATCTCATCATTAAAAGCCACAAACCAATAACCAATCACAATAAACCTAAAATTGCTTTGTAAGTTAGCAGTCTCACTCAATGAGTTGCACTTGTAAAGAAAATGACTAGCATTCTTTAGGGCTGACAAGCAATAAATTGAAAGCACCATCATTCTGAAAATGTATGGCTCTCCTGATTAAGGGTGACATCTCTTTGAAAGGAATACAGAGAATACCTCACTTCTGGAACAAGAAATCAGTCTTAGACATGAACTCTGTAAAAAAGCCCTTTGGTAATGATAGCCCAATTAGTACTGTTTCTTCAATGTAGAAAAAGCACAAAGATTTTCAAAGCTGTACGTTCCTTTCCTTCAAAAATATACTGCAGAATAACAACAGATACGTGTTTGCCATGTCTCTGCAAATAGTGTTTGACTGCCTGCTACCTTTTTACCTAATTTTGAATGAGTAGTGAGGCTGTTTGGTAAGAGATAACACCTCCTATTCCTGTCAGTTTATTCCCCTTCACCCCTACAATCATTTTCCTTTGTTCTAAATACTACAAATTTCACCTCAGGCTGACTATTATAGTGAAAAATCCCCTAAGAAATCTCCCTCCTCTTCTATATTGCTTAGGATATTCAGAAGCAGTAGCTTTCAGTTTTGCTTGTACTGTGTAAACTGTATTCCCATCTTTTACCCAAAAATCTACTTCCCCTAAAACAAATCTAAAAGGAGACTAATAAAAAGAAATGAAAGCTTTTAAAAGTTTGAATTATTCAATCAATTGTATTCATTTAGCAAGTATGGCTGTCTTCTGGTTTTAGTCATTTAAGAGACCAGGTTCTTTTAATCATGTTCCTTTATCCCAATGAAAATTACTTTTCCTTGTGTAAGGAAACTTCTGCCTGGTTAGGTCTCAAAAATGACTTCCCAGATCAGTGAAAATCATACAAATTAATTAATTTCTTGGTCTTTGACTACATTGTCTGTCCTGTTCTGACAAGGGCCCTTCATTTAAAGCAGGGAGGTCCTGCTGCAGCAAGGCCCACATCCCACCACAGCCATAGGGAACCACTGAGTTTATAACTGTGCAACATTCACATGCCACAGATTTCTGCACAGAGAGCTCCGAGAACAAGCCCAAATGAAATCTGTCTGTACAGCTGAACACAAAACAGAGGTGCTGAGAAAGGGCAGTCAGGTGGTGGGAAGTCAGTTCACCTCTTGTCCAAAAGCCAGACAGCAGCAGAACAACACATCTTGAAAAGGCCCATTTATAAAGTTTTGGAAGCTTTATTATTAGCTACATTATATGCAGGTCATTATTCTACATTTTGATTATAACAGACATCTGTTTTTATATAGTGATTTGGTATTCCAAGCAGGCTAATTCAAACTCTTGCATATTTTAGCCATATTCAGCTCAAAAGTCCTTCTGTTTGACAGAAAGGTCACTACAGGCTATTACTGTAAAACAAATTTAGTCTTTCATCACTTTGTTGTTGGCTAAAGAATGTCATTTGTGAAACTGTTACTTTTTTCATCTGTCTTTCAATTTACTATCCCAGACACTTTTGCTTTCTAGATTTCATACACACAAACACATGTAATAATGAAAGAAATATAAATATATGTAAGGAATTTTGCCAACTCTTACCACCCTTTCAGGCGAATTGTTAGGTCCCTCCCCTTGTTCATAAAGCACAACTCAGTTATGGATATCCCTGGAAAACACAAGAGGCTGATCAAACTCTGAATAAACTCTGTAACTAATGTGACTAATGGCTTGTTGACCAGAGTAATGAGACAACTCCATATACAGTTCACAGCCCAAACACCTGCCAAAACTGCCTACTTCAAAACAGCCTAAGTTAAGACTTTTGTGAGTCTCTAGAGTTCGTACTTCCCAAAATCCAAGTTCAAGGCTGAAACTTCTATCTAGTTTGAATTCTCTAGTGCATGGAAAAGTTTCTACTGAAATCTCGGGGTCATAAAATCCAAAAATCACTTGTTTTAAGGGTACCGTAATGAGATGCAAAAATAGCCAAGATGCTTCTCCTTATTTTCTCTTTGCTTAAATGTATTTTTTCTTGGATCAAACACCTGATTTCACTGACCTAACATTTGTTACATACACAAAAGAATATTTTCCACAGAAAACAAACATATATGAAGTTACAAGGAAACTGGAGCATTTTTCAGATCAAGTTAACAGTAATAAAAAGTGTTAATTCCCAAGGTACACAAACGCTTTCTTGGGTTACATTTTACTAAGTTTTGATCAATTTTTTGTGTTTAACTCCAAAAATCATATATCTCCAACTGTTTTCCCTGCTTTTCTTTCCAAGCTAGAAATACACACAATTCCATAGGTATGCTGCAAGTTGGAAGTCCCACATCCCATGTAGAATACTACGAGTGAGCAGCACTGGGACTTACAGGAGTGAAGACGATCAATTTTACCCTAAATTTAAATCTAAAAAACTTTAGATCTCAGATTTCTTTACACAACTACCTGCAGCCTGCTTTTATGAAGGAAGACTCTGGGGTTTGTCCCCCAGTCCTTGTAAGCAAGTCAGCATTTGGCTGCTTCCCAAAATCCATATATTCTCCCCAGGTGTCGTCACCTTCCGTGGTAAATTTTGTTTCGTTTCATAATTTACAAGTTGTAAGACAACAGTATGTCTCAATACAGTAATTCCAGTGACTTTAGGATGACACAATGAAAATTTAGCTAATTACTAAACAGGATGCTTTATTTATCTTCAACTCTGATAAGTAAATGCTTTTAAGTGCTGCAGAACAAAGGAGAAATCACATCACAAACATGAAAAGCACAAGGAAGTAGAGCACGTACACGGAAAATCAGTTTGTGACAAAATAATATTTATTAAAAGGGTCACATTGTTCCAGAAACAGCACTGAAGGAGATGGTATAATCATAAAAAAATGTGTTGAATCAGTACAAATCCAACCTCAGGCAAGAATTTTCCTCAAAAGTTTCATTTTTAATAGCAATTCAGACTCTGCCTGATGAGCAATTCAATCCAGAGGTCAGAATCAAAATCTTGCCAATGCCTGCCTTTTAAAAAACATTTTTCCAGAGAATAAAATGAGCACACAATTTCCTCTAATCCAAAAGAAACACAGTTATAATAATCAGAAATAACATTAAACAGACATCAGCAGGATAATACTAGATATTAAAAAATGCCACTAGTGGCTTGATAAAAGTTTTAAAACATTGCAACAAATTCTAAACTGCGCTTCTAAAATTATTTTTAGTTGAATATGGCAATCCTGTCTGAGACATTTTAAAAGAAAAATAGAAATCAACAGCAAGCTGACTTAAGTTTTCAATAAATCAAGGTATCACCTGAGCTACAAATCTGGATACCCTGCTGCATCCACATGCCTGTAAGACCTTGGAACAGTTCAGGAAGAAACGATAATTATCTATAACATACATTTATATATAGCTTTTAATCTTTTATGAGCAACTTTGCTGAAAAAGTATGTTTGACATTCTGGTAATTTACACTTGATTTAAAATTCATCTCTTTCCAGCATCTTAAGATGCTCATGGGGAGAGAAATTTAAGTGTACTGTTAAAATTCTTGATGAGAACAATTACCTACTATGAAAACAGATCCCAAACTTTTTGCAATGTCATATTCCTAAAACTGCAAGGGGTTTGGATTCAATGTGATTTTGGCTATCTTTGTAGACTACAGCCGAGTAAAACATTACTTAAGTCAAGCAGCAGAGCAAGAGAACAAGCTTTCCAGCCTTTACTCGTAACCTTGCTTAAAAAGTTTAGTCTGCCAGACTCCAGGTCCCAGAAGGTCTGAATTTCTCAGGAACCAAGCCAACCTTGAAACTACAGAAGTAATACAAGTGGAGTTGTATTTTGAACTAAACCAGTTATCACGGCATAACACACAACAGCAAGCAAAGAAGAAATGATGGAAGTAGAGTCTGTCAGGAGCTTGAACAAGCTTCATTCTGCCAGTCAAGAACTAACGAGTCTCTACTCTGACTGCAGTAAGGAGTCTTGTAATAACTCTCTTATAAATATGCAACAGCTCCACCATGGCAGCAGCTCCAAACAGAGTGAAGGGTGAAGGTCTCTTAAAGAGCAGCTCTAAGCATAACGCAGCCAATTCTGACTGGAACCTTATGCTGAACCAATGCCAGCTGACAAGGGCATGACCTTCTATTGATGCTGAAAATGATGACTTGGTTCAAAAATTGTTTCATTTTGCTGCCACAAATTTAACAACTCAGGGTTTGTCCCCATGAGATGAGTAAAACATGCTCATTAGGTAACCTTCTTCCAGAAAGACAGGATTTTAAACAAAGGCTAAACACTTTTATTTTAATATTACAAATACGCCTTCAAGGTGCTTTAACGCAGACCAGTTGCTGAGGTGCCAACTGAGCACAGCTTTCCCAGTCCCACAACTGCCACAGGACATGTTCTCCCCAGGAAGACTGCACGGATGGAAGTTACAGGTAACATGAAATACGTCAACAAAAAGCACTGAGCAAAAATACAGCTCAATACACCATCACAGCAATTCAGAGACTCTTCAAAAACGTGCACAAATAAAAGGAAATAATTTTCACTTTACTTATCCAGTCTAGCAGGCAGGACAATTATAAACTATTTTAGCAACTTCTTTCAGCTTGTCCAAAACATTTACTGCACATTGTTTTCATCTTCCTAGTTACAGACGTGCCAATGTCAGACAGTATCTGTTACAATCAACTTGGATTTACTATTCCTACCAGCTGTCTTAAGTCTAACCAATAAAGAAATATTGAACAAAAAAGGGGATGAGAGTATCCAAACGCCACAAAGGTAAGCAGGCAGAAATTTCTTACTCTGAATGCAGTAACAAGAACTCCAGGGGCCAAAATGTTCCAGCTGAGCTAACTATGGCTTCCTGCTGTTGTTACCAACATGGTACTGTAAAAAGTAATTGCAAATATTACTCACAAAGTACAAAATAGAAACAAACAAGATAATGGAAGAAACATGTATCTCCTGGCAAAAACAAAACTCATTAGAAGATTATGTTCAATATAAGTCAATATGCTTTGAAGCCAGCTGTATAAAGTGACAGTGGAAGTGTTTAAATTTAAATAAAGCTCTTAAAATTCTTTACTGCACTACAGGCAGAAGTTTGACCTTAAATGTTAATTTAAATGGATACAACCAAGTTGGTTAAAAAACACAAACTGCGGTCTCATGAACGCAGCTGCTAATGGTGCCCTTAGACCTGCAGCCACATCCCAGCCTGCCTTGGCTCTGTCCAGGCAGCTCCACCTTCACAGCCAGCACGGGCAAGGGGAGATTCACTAATTGCTTATCCCCACTGGGAGAAACATAAAGGGAGATTGTCTTGCAACCCTGGAACTGCTTCCTGATTTTTGCACAGTAAACGCAGAACAGCTGAGATTGGAAATACCCCTGGATACCACCTGGCGACTCCTGCTCAAAGCAGAGTCAATTTGAACAAGTTGTTCAGGATCTTTTCCAATCATCTTTTCAAAATCTCCAGGAACATGATGTCCACAATCTCTGGCCAGCTTGCTCCAGCACTCACTTCACACTTAACAGCAAATTTTTTTCTCAGTTTTTGACTGAAATAAGATTCCTCCACTCTGTACCTGTCAGCATATGAGGCTGTGCTGCCTGTTGTAATATTCTTGATCAGCACAAGCTGCTTAAATCAATGAGCTCCAAAAATGACAATGAGATGTATAACCATGAAATTTATTGACCATGCCTGCATGCATTAGTAATCACACAGTATGGCCTCTGGGTCCAATAATGCAGAGAGCTGGATTCCTTCATCTTCAAATGACTGCTCTAAATTCCCCAGTCACACAAGGACACACAAAACAAGCACACTTATTTTTTTAGTCCTAGATATTACACCTACTTTAAACCAGCTGGATGTTGTCTTGTTATTGTACATACTCTGTAAGTTTCTGTCAATTTCATAGTATCAAAATTGTTTTAAATAGTTTCTCAGAAAATCTACCATTAATAATCCTTGCCTCAAAAAATACATGCAAAAACCAGTTATTCTGAGGGGATCTGGCAGAAACTTGTATGAACTAAATGCTCTTGAGATTTCTATCAGAAATCAGTCACTTGATTTCATGTGAAATGACAAGCATGCACAAGCATATTTTTTTGTTCTCTATTACAAAAGTCTCAAGTGACATTTGCTGTAAGAAGGACAACGTTAACAGCCAGTGAAATGTCAAAGGTTTCCCAAGGAGAAGTCAATTCTGTTCGTGCTTCCACTCTTAAAGCACCCAAGTAATCCAGGTGTACCCAGTCAAACTACATCTGGCTGAAGAAGAGGGAAATAAATATCAGATGTTAATCACCAGTACTAAAACTGTGCAACTGTTGCATTTGTGCATAATACCTTTCTCATTTTATATTCTCTAGAAGAAAATGCTTTGAGAGATTTTTCCCCAATAGAATTTTCGAACTTGCTGCAAATGTTTTTATCAATGCAGCTACTGAAGTCACTCATTTTAGAGTACAAGATTGATAATTAAGTCAGCCTATTTCAGGGTTTTCCCCCTCCCCCGGCTTCTTCATTACAGCTATTTTCATTCTGGACTCTCCACACACTCTGTGCACCTGTAATCTGTATCTACATTGTATTAGTAGGATCTTCCTAATTAGATTTAATTTCTTCAAGTGAGGAGAAAAGTGACATGCTAAGCCTGCCAGTTCTTTGAAGAATGTCCTAGAAGGTCAAATGGTGTGTATATAAGGGCTTTGTGATCCCTTTGACACAAGGAAGATAAGGTTGGTCAACATTTCAGATGCCTTCAGTAATGAAAAGCAAAGTAACTGGTATTGATTCCATTCACATCAATCTCAAAATGGTAAACAAAATAATTATATCCTTTGTATAGCAGTCTCATGGGTACATGCAGATGTACTTAACAGATTACAGACAGAAGACAGCTCATTTAAATCAGACACTATGTGAAATTCTAGTTTTCTTAATTGAGCTACTATGTAGGCATTAAAGCTTCTGAAAACTCTACACGCCTATCCTAAAACCAAAATCAGAAATTCTCAATTCAGTATTTGTCCTACAGATTACAGCTCCACAGTTTGTCTACTTCTGAAACAATAGAAATACCTGTATTGTTTTTGAAGCTTTTACAATTCTAAAATATATTGGTTTAGTAGTTCAAAGAAAAAACAATTTTAAAAATTTTAAAATATCACTCTCTCCTGTGTGAGACCAGCTGCTTTCCCCTAGACTTCAACCTCTTTTCACATGAAATAGTTGTGCTCATCCTGTAATTCCTACTAGTCTTTCCCTCTTTTTGCAATACCATGACAAACTACACCCTACGCTGCATTATTTTAAGTAATCAAGGGCCAAAAGGCTTCTCTCACAGGCGTTGCTTTCTGCATCATTGGAACCCCACGTGTGGAACCACACACTACAATCCCATCTACACCAAATCCCTGCCCTACAGCCTCCTCTTCCCAACCGCATTACTGCGACAGACACATCTGCATTTGGCACCTATTCCTTCACTACCAGGATCAGTAGCCAATTTCTTTGGCTAAACACGGCACCTTCAAAACAAAGCAGTATTTACTCATTATTGCATAGGTAGTAAGTCTGTAGAACAAAAAAGTAAAACCTGTAATAAGCCAATACATAGTCTTATTTATGTTTAAAATGTCTATTCCGAATGATAGGACTTCTCTCAGCCCAATTTGGTGTTTTTTAAAGGTAGTATCACATAGAAAGGCTACTGCATTTTAACAAGAGTCACTGTAGTTCTTGAACTATTGATACATAAAATGAGGTAAAAAATTAGAGGATCTGTACCTTCGGTTTCCATAAAAAGAAGATTGCTTTGCATTGCTCCCTGCCTTGGTTATACCTTTAATAAATTTCGGAACATTTAACTTGTGAAACTTTCAAGATCATCCTATTCCCTTGTGGCACAGAGAATGAATGACCTTCTACTTCTTTCTATACTCAGATGGACAATGCAAAGCAAATTTTTCATTTAGGATGTATAAAGAGTTAATCCAAAAGAAAGGGAGCGAACACAAGGTCAAAATAATTTGGCAAAGTAAAACACCTTATAGGGCAGAATTTAAGACACTGAAAGCTCTCCTGGCCAATGTTAAGGGTACCGACATCACCCTCCTACAGAGAGGGAAATGAGAAGAATTTGCTAAATATAGCTAGAACTGGTTGGAAGGATGCCTATCCTTATCTGTGCATTCATCTGTTTAATTGTGGGCAATATAGTCCACTAGACAGCCCGAAGCAAGTGTGGATGTTCAATATTCTCTGAATTATACAATCTCAATTGGAGATTGGACTTAATTACACAGTTTACAATAGTATAAATGGAAACTTTGTCTTTTGAAACTCCTCACAGTTGTAGGTACCTCTCAATTCTTTTCTCAGGGTTTGGAAATGTACTAATGCCTTCAAAACTGTGTGCAGTTTTAAACAAGCATGGTGAGAAAGGCCAAGGAATTTGTGTGTTTATTGTATGGCTGTGTCTTTCAAATCCAAATGTATACCAATATTCATATATGCTGACATCAAAAATCAAGTTTTATGCTCGGAGCTTCTTTAAGTTTGGTAGTCTGTGGAGATTGACATTTTATCTTAAATTGATCTGTAAGTGCATTTTATAATAGTTGGAATAATTTAAATATACCTGTCAATACACCTTATCAAATTAATCCATCTGTATTTGAAAATAAAGCTGGAACAATCACACAAACCTGAAAGAAACAAGTCAAGAAAGTTTATACTCCTGTGATCTAAGCTTTCGAAAGGATTCCTAAACCTAAACCCTTCATTTCAGTGACAATATTGTAAAGAAACATAATGGAATTAAACTGGCACTCGGTGCCTAAATCCCTTTAAGAATTTGGGCCTAAATTCCTAACAGATACCTCTCAGCCAAGCTATCAATTTATTTACAAATATTATACAGATTCTCTCATGTTCCTTTTTTATATACATAACAAGTTTTAGTTCTGTTTAACATTAGTTCTTCAGTACCTTAAATACTAAAGTTCCTAAAAATCAGAGTTATCATACTGTTTCTCTGCTTCTAAAACAGTGGAAAGTGGTTTGTGGCATCATAAATGAAATGAGGTGGTTATTTCCTTGACTAGACAGATGAGCATGGGTTGGGATTCAGAAACCCCACCATCAGCATAGCAAGGAGTTTGTAAAAGCTGAAGACTGTTTATCACCTGCAGAACATAGCAAAATGAAACACAGGAAGAAAAACGTGGTAACCTACAGAGGTTTCAAACTTATGGATTATACAATTCAATAGTCTTCCATCGTCACACCACATTAAAAGCAGCGCCTTACCCTCCACCTCTAAAATACTGCCTCAGGAGAGGGAACACAGGTTTTGACTGCCATTATCTTTCAGCCTGCAGTAAGGAAGTGCCTTGGTCCTGAATCAGACCCCACAGGAATTTAGCAAGTGCTATTTCTGTTTGTAGTAAAATCTTCAATACGTAATTTACATCTTGATATGTCATCATTTCTTGGTATTTAACTTAGTAACAGCTTCTCTAAAGTAGAGATTTTATTACATAAATTATGGAAGTAGCAGACTGGGTGTAGTGGAGACAGCATAAATTTCTGAATCAATACAAAATATGTCCCTGGCAGTAGTTGTTATTCTATGCAGGTGTGTTATTGATTACAGTCATAATGGTCTCACTTTAGCTGCCATCAATAACTCACTACTTGTATTGTCACACTGAATTAAAAAAGAACCAGTCTAAAAATAGGAGGAGAAGTTATACCAGCATGGCATGACCCAGCCTGTGGTGCAAAGAAGCAAAACACTGCCAAGTTTAAGCTAGGATTCGTGTTTGTGACTTCATTTGACATTACACTGATAAAATGAAGTCAAATGCGATACTTCCTCAGGCAGAAGAGTATGTGTCTTAAACATTCTGAAAAACTCTTACATGTATGGATCCTGCATACAGTAACAATTTTCAATACTTTGGGACCACTAGAATACATGTACTGTTATGCAAAACTGAATTGAACTTTTATGAGTGGTTAAAGACATTTTATTAACCAACATGACTGAAGCTTCCTTGCATCAGATTAAGAACTGTAAAAGAAACGTTAAGATTATTTTTTTAATTCCTAATTTTGGAAGATAGTCTCCATAAACTACCCATATTTGCTACTTAGCAGAGAGATGCTCCCAAAGTGCCTGTTAGAAGACTTGATTCAATCTCATAGACTGGATCAGCCTCCAGAGGAGTCTGTCTGTACCCACTGCTTTTATCTGCACCCACAAGCGGCTGCCACCTCTAAACCACACCCGTAACTGACATGCCTGAAGTTACTGTAGCTAGCCCAACTCAAGTGGCACATCTGATTCTCCTTCCTCAAGACAGTCTGCACTTTAGGAGCCATATTTCAGTCACTCTGCAACCTGCTTTCATCTGGGCAATCTCTGCAAGTTTTGCTACTCTGCATACTGCAAAAAAATTATAATTTTCCCATTTAAAATCTGCAGAAATTAGACTACCCAATATCACTATATACATTCAGCTCTCATCAAGCTGTGAATCCAGTAGCCATGGACACTGTTGATCAGTGAAACATTGCAGTATGGTTTCTTACCAACAGGATAATCCAGTCAAAAAGTCTGTGCCATCACTTCTGTCACTATTCTGAACAGCAGTTACTTAAAATTTTACCACTACATAACCCAAATTAAACAGAGAACGTTTACTGTAATGAGAAGGTTCCATGGAGGTATTCCAACTCATGGGTAGAACTTACATCACCAGAGCAGATGAAGAAGAGGCAGTTAAATTACTGGAAACAGTAGCTCTAGTTTCACTAATTTTACATTGCAATGAATGTAGATCAGTTAAGAAAAGACATACATACAAGGAACAAGTTAAGGCAACATTTTTCTGTACAAAAATTCCCATGATCACTCCTTTTATGAGAGCAGAAATAAGAGGGGAAGATATAACTAAGCTTACAAGAGAAAGAAGGCATTTGTGATACACAAAGACCGGATCCTGCAGAGCTACTGCTCAGCACCTCAATCAGTCACTACCACTACACCTGTAAGAATTCTTACTTCTTAAGATTACTTCATTTGATAATTCCAACTGTAGCCAACTAGAATGCAGGTCTTGATATCCATCCCTGGGAAAGTCCACTCTCAAGGACAGCTGTGCAAAGGAAGCACTGATGCCTAATTCTAGACTCCCAAATTACTAGGCTCTAAAAGAAATAAGAAAAATAATAAATATTTGGAGTTTACCATATATACAAAATGTCAGGACTTACCCAAACTGATTTACTCACTTCTTCCCTCTTGCTTGCAATGTTTAAACTGTAACTCTTCAGTAATGCATTTCAGAAGACAGTAAATGCTTCACAACTCTTAAATAAACCATAAGCAGCTAAACAGTACCTGCTCTGGAGGACAAAGGCCTGTTGCCAAGGCACTAGACTTCAAGTTTCCAATGGCTTATGACAGCAATAACAAGGCAAACAAAATAAATAATAAAAATGAAATCGTGAAAGATACCTTGACAGTGTCCTTTTAATCTTCAGCCAACTTGAGATGTCATGTAAGCACTGAAGCAGCAAAGAGGTGATACTGCTTAGATAGCAAAATCTCAATTCCTCCCTGACCTACAAATCAGAAGCTAATAGATTAGTGATGCACTGGTGTGTATCTGCACAGTATCTCATGGAAACCCTGCCACAGCTTCAGAAACAAAATGCATGTGCTCCGAGACGCAGAAAAAGCATAACTATAAATAACATCAACTGAAGCATGCACAGAAGATTTTGACAACCCAGTCAAGGACCTTATGGAACAAAAATCCCAAATTGTCTAAGAAAGCCATCATATCTGAAGAGATGAAGCATACTGCATGTAGCTCAGGAACAGAAAGGTCTTCCCAGTGCAATATAAACTGGAGACCAAGACAGAGAGGCACAACCCTGCCCATATGTTCTCAATGCATCTCAGTACCTTGTAATATTGCCAGCAGCAGCACCACCACTACACAAGTGGTGGATGAGAAATACTTCCTCAGACCACTCGGTCCGGAATCTGTGATCAAAATATAACAACTTTACTCTTTCTAAATATATAGTCAAAATATTACATATGTATTTGACTATAGTCAAATATCACTCAACTTATCTCATGGTAATTAACATCAGCGGATTATAGAGGATAAGACTTGCAGAATCAGACCAAGAAACCCTTCACTGAGATGTTTTCAGGGAGAGTCACAACTGCACATACCCAGGGCTCACAGGTCTTCCTCAGTGTACTGACAGTGTACCGTTTTTTATCGTGTGCAAAATGTGTGTACACTTTAGAAAACATACATTTAGGTATCTATACAAGTACCCACAGATAATTTCTTTCTAGGCTAACTCTGAGAGGGCCCGATTTTGAAAGATATGTTTAAGCAGATCCCTTGACTTCATTGTGGCCAGCTTCCTGGAACCAGCTTTAGCTGTCTTACTTGGGTGGAATCAGTGACATTTCCATCAGTTTTATCTAGATTGGACAAAAAACATAACTTCACAGCAAAGTATATATAAATGTATATATATACACATATATGAATGCAGTGTCAAATTTTATGGAATTTAATAAAGTAACCAGTTTATTAAAAAAAAATAAATCAATAAAGCCAGTCACTTCAAGGGTATAATGCTGCTTTAGTTAAGATTCATTATTTTCAGAAAGAAGCATTCATTCCAACAATAGTAAGCTCCCAGTAATCACAACACTGTAAGAAAATATATGTTCTTTGTAGGAATGAGGAGTAACGAGATGTAAGTGTCATCAACTAAATTGAAGTGTTCTCTACAAAAGATTAAAATATTTTAAAATGCCACCCATATATACATTCCTACTGTCTCTTACACATTTTTTTAACCCTAAGATTAACTGATATTCCAAGAAAGGCATTTATTTTGGTGGGTCAAAATGTCAGACTACCCTGAAACATTGGCAACCTTCTATGAGTCTAATCAGGATTTCAAAATATTATTTTGTTTGATCAGTGTGTATAAATTAATGATGAGTAATAGATGCTGTCCACTTACAATTAAATGATTAGTCATTTACAGACAACATACCAAATGCTACTCAAAATTGTGACTGCCAGAGGGTTGATTGTCAGGCTTTCAAAAGATTGGGTATTACTAAATTAAGCTGTCTGTTCCTAGAACGTTGCACAAAACCAGTCACAAAAAGGACTGAATTCACTAGAATTAGTTATTTCTCTTAGACACTATTTTTAAAGAATGTGACCTAAGCTAATGGAGAAAACGTAGATCTCTAGAACCTGAGCAGACTGCACCAGGAGTAGCTTTACAGCTTGTTTTGGACTGCCTGTGAAATGCAAGGGTAGGAGTGAAAAGGACAAACGGAACAAAACACTTGCACCGCAGTTTTTTGGGGTTGGCTTTGTTTTACACAAGTTAGCTGAATGAAATGAAACCCACTTCTTTATCTAAGTTGATTGCTTCTTTTTTCAGATGCTCATGTGGTTACCTGCCTTGCTTCAACTCACAGGTAGCCCACATCCTATCCCAAATTTAAGAGAATATTTCAAAAGCTCCTTGTTCTTAATTTTAATGCTTAAATCCATGAAATTGCTAATGCCCTTTTCTGAAGAAAATATGCTTGTCAAGTTACATGTATACTTTTAATATACTGCATTGTGGAAAGAACACTTTCTATAAATATGTGGATTTTAATCTCAAATATATCATTGCTAATTTCCAGGAGACGCAGATGAAGTCTGAATAAGGTAACTGCATGCAACAGATGTGAAATTCCTTCCCCATCTATATTGGTGTAACCCTAGAGTTGGCCTTTTCCTCAATGTTTTGTAGAGACAGACAAGAAAGTAAAAAATTTGACTTAACTGCTTTGAAGGTAACTATGATGGCTATTAGGATGCCCTCACAGTTGACAAAATACTATCACACTCTGGTTAAACTGGAAAGACACAAGCCAAATGTAATCTCACACTTAGCTGCTACAGCATTTGTTTACAATGTCTGTGTCAATGATTTATACTCACACAATAAAATATTAAGAGCAACAAACTATAAACCTGGTAGCACAAGAATTCCAACATGTTTTCCTTGCCGTGTATCAATTCTGCCACCACCCAAGATCCACCAAAAGCACTGCAGATATAATGTGTTGCATTACATAAAATCAAGTACAGAAGCTTAGTTTTATATAACTGTAATATGCATACAGATGGTCTTCAGGACAAGATATCTAATCTAAACTACAGTTTGTACAAAATTTGAAGTATAAGCAAAAGGCAGGAATTTTGCCATTTCTACTAAAGTGTCCTAACGCAATAAAATGGGAAACTCCCTCTATTTGTACCTCTTACGGGTTCTTCCAATATTAAAAACTTTCTGAGACTGAAATCTATTGCAGAGATTTTGAATTAATAGATGAAATTCAAAGAAGGGAATTATTTTTCATCTATTTTAGCCAAATAGTAGGTCAAAACTATGGTTATACTAATTGAAATTCAGTTATTTATGTTGACAGCAACTACGGCATAAAAATAAAATAAGCAAAGTCCACTTTATAAGGATCACCAACGCCAAATAAAACGCAATCTATGATCTCTGAACAACACATGAAGATAAACCAGGCAGTGAAACTATACAGTCAAACTATGTTCTTCCAAACCTTGCCTTCCTAATACATTCCTTTAGCCAAGCAATGGGAAGATAAACCCATTTGCCTAATGGAGCATATAATTTAAATATTTCAGACAAGCATTTACAGAGATGCTGCTTAAAATAAATCTAAGAGCCATCCATCGAAATATCTTGCATGATGAAGACCCCGGCAGAGTTCACAACTTATTTTTTCTATACAAATTCCAAACTCTCCAGTCCTAGCAGTTACTTTGGTCACCATGGACAGCCTTTATTACTTTATTACACCAAGTGTTTTCATTTTTTCCCATAACAGATATAATACGAAGCTGCATTTTTTTCTCTTTTGCAATGCCTTGCAACATTTCTAGAATCACTAAAATTTCAGATTTGACTACTGCACCATGCAGTCCTGCACAATTCTGTAAATAAAACATGTCTAAATTTAAGGAGCCTTAGAGGACTAGTGTATTTAGAAGACTGCAGTACTTTATCCACCGGAAGATACACTCAGCCAATGTCAATATTCTGTCATTTAGAAGCAGGATTTTTTACCATAAAGCATTCTCATTAATACAAATCAGCAGGGTTGTTCCTCCCCCACCCCAAACTTGTATCTAGGGTTTAAGCCATCGGTATAACAGGTCTTCACTTGATAAAGTAAATTTAAAAATTTTAAAAAATCTGCTTAGGCTTTTTTCTTTTAACATGCTATGAATCACGTTTTGCGTTGTGACCTACCTAAAGCACAACACTACAGCGTAACAAGCAAAGTGCATGTTATAAGAATTCCCCCTTTCACATAGACAAACAAGTGCCTACACGAAGAAAAAGAGAGAAAGCAAAAAAGACAGTCTTTACTATTTCATATTCACTAGAAGTGAACATTTCAAAGAGTTTTTCAACTTCTACAAACGTCAGATTTTAACCGTGTACCTCAATACTGCAGGGAAAGCAAAAATTAAAAAATAACGCCTAACTCTGGCTTTTAAGACAGTAATGGATTTCGCGTTTGTGAAAAAATAGGTTAGTTTTGTTTGGTCTTTGCTACAAAGAGACTCATCTCCTATGCATGCCACAAATAACCTGAGCAATGACTTCCCTCCATGACAAGAGCTGCCCATCATATTGCAGGATTATTACAATGTTGGTTTGTTGAGGGGTTGCTTGTGTGTGTGGCTTGCGTATGTAATTCAGGCATTCGCATACATCAACTCCTCGTTGCGCATCTCACAATAAAGTGATGAACGCTGCTAAACCTGAACCAGCAACCTTTCGCAAACAAAGAAGTCCAGCCCGGAATGGTGATGTAAAATCATCCCAAAACGTACTACACCCTGCAAGAACCTCTCACAGAAAATAGCCCGGCAACCTTATTCATTCCCCGAACCCAGCGATCTGCTCACCATCTCCGTCTTATTTCTCTGTCCTCAGCTTATTTTCCTTGCTGCTCCTGGCTTCAAAGAGGCGGCGTACAAAAAAAAAAAAAAAAAAAAAAAAAAAAAA